>JAVQJL010005005.1:0-17993 GCA_036024295.1 Nannoperca obscura
TCTATCTATCTATCTATCTATCTATCTATCTATCTATCTATCTATGTATCTATCTATATATCATTAAGCCATAACAGTGAGACTGTGAGCCAACATGCAAAGTAGCAGGACCCTGAAACTGAAGCAGCCATCATTAATGTTACTAATAAGAAAATAAGATATTTGTGTGTCAAATGGGATTGGGAAATGTTGTTTGGCAAAAATAGGTAATTATTTAATGTGTGCTAGGACGTTTAGAATAAAACAGCCAGTAGAAGCAAGATGGGTTTTTTTTACATTTTCTATCAATTGTCACTTCTGCGGTTCTATACATATGCATCTCTTTCTTCTCCTATAACCCATTATCGGGCAAGTAACTACATTTAGTAATTTCCGCACATGTTAGATATCACGCCCACCCCTGTCTCAGTGAGTTCAAGAATCAAGAATTGCAGGGTCTGCAAGGTGCACCTCTGCATGAACAGCGAGCGAAACTGCTTTGTCAAGTACCACGAAGAAGTCTAATGCCTAAAGTGGTAATGTGTGAGGTGCCTGTATCACAGACTAACAGTGGCCGAGACAGACAGACAGACAGACAGACAGACACAACAGACAGAGGCAGAGACAGACGGAGACAAACAGACACTTGTTGTGTTCCTCGAACCCTCACACACACACAGGGGCCTATATCAGCACTGTTGTTATGTTCTGATGTGATGTTCAAATGTTGTAAAACATGTTTCTTGACAACACATGGTGTTTTTCTTGTATTTCTTATATAAATACTTATTGGTATTTGTTTTACCACTGACGGGCGAGTAACCCGATATGGTAACTTCATTGGCCTTGATTTTCTACAGGAAAATGAACAATTTTGAAAAATGTTACAAAAGAAAGAAAGAAAGTATTGTTATGCTCTCCAATAACAGCCTAAGGTTGATTTTCTGAATTTCTAAGTATTTCAATGAGTGCCCTATAAAGGGTTAACACACAACAAATATTTACCGACCCACCATGAGTGTAGATTTCCGTTTGTCCTCCTAGAGTCTTTATCTTAACTCAACACAATGTGCATGTGAGTGTGTGTGTGTGTGTGTGTGTGTGTGTGTGTGTGTGTGCATGCACGTGTGTGTGTGTGGGTGTGTGTTATAGGCTATGTAGTGTAGTTTCAGCATATGGAGTCTGTCATAAGAAACTGCCCCCTCCTACACCAAAGAAAACCCCCAGATTGGGTTCAGATTACTCTGAGTTTCACACTGAAGTGTGAACCATTTCTTTTTGTAACTCAAATACTTAATCTTCATTCTTCACATTTGACAGAGCAGAGAGAGAGAAGAAAACATGCACTACAAATATTCCCATACAGCACATATGTAAAAGATATGTTTGATAAAGAGAGCGAAAAGAAAGTATATATAAGAATACTTGATTCAGAGGCATGTCAACACAAAGAAAAAGATGGTGAACAAAAAAGAAAGACATCTATAACCAACGACTGCCCACTTTTGTGTCCTCCCCTCAGCTGTTCACACGTGTGAAAAGTGGAAATTACATTAGTAGTGTGTTGCAAGCATAAAAAAGCAGGCAAAAACACAACACATGTGTTACCTAAAAACAGAAAACAGGTACTGAAAAATCTGCCTTAATCAAAACTATGAGAAATAAGGAAGAGGACAAGAATACTTAAAGTGAAGCAACTCTTTTAACAAAACAGTGACCGTAAATATGCAAAGAAAGTAAAAAATTAAATAAATGTTTAAGACATGTGCCTCACTGTTTCCAATCCTCTGCATAACATTAGTCATCTTCAGTCACTGCAGGATATTAGAAATTAGAAATTCTTAGATTAGATAGAGAGCAACATTACTTAATGCATCACCTGAGATTTTGTTTAGGCAAATATGTGAGATAGCGGTAACCCTGTCGTGGGGTGAGAAGAATACTTAGACTGCTGTGGTGTCAATGTGGTTTAAATGCATATCTCAGCTATAGTCAAAGCGATTGCGTAGGTTTCATAGGAAGGGGCAAACCATGAATAAATAAATAGCCAAAGACACTGAGAAAACAAACCAAAAGCTTTCAACAGAGCATGAGAAACCGGGTGACAGAAAAGGAAGTGTCAGCTGAAAACGATAACTATATTCAGAAGTCGTAGGGAGTGCCCCATGCATACACACATTCACACTCACATGCACACTACTCACTACTCTCTCTCTCTCTCTCTCTCTCTCGTTCTCGTTCTCTCTCTCTTCCCCATGTCATCTTAGTTCCTCCTTACATGAGCCTGCTCGAAAAGCAATATCTGTGATAGCTGACAGCAGGCGAGAAAACGCAAGAGGTGAAGGAGGACATATATCTGTACTCGGTGCAGACAGAGGGTTTCCTTTTCTCCCAAGGTGAGGCATCTAAAGAAGCCATAATACACAGTGTTGTCTCAAAGAATGTTATTCATTTTATTTAAATTTTACAGAAATGGTTTAATAAATTTTTTTTGCCATTCAGTGTCCCAAAGGAGCTTCAGAGGAGTGTGGTAAAACCCCCCCGTGATGCTGGATGGTTGACACCTGGTGCTCATTTAAAATTCAAGGTAATCTCTTTTTTTGGATCTGTCTGTTGAAGCTGTATTTTTAAATGTTTGCAGTAGTATGCAGAGTATGTTGAAATCACTGTTTCCCAGAAGCTGGTTGCATCGCATGTATTTACTGTAAGTAGAGTTCTCCTGAGGCCACGTACTGGGTGTTTCTGCCTTCCCGTCTCATGCCTCTCGTCTCTCTGCCTTTCTGTTCCCCCTTTCTTTGCTTTACCAAACTCTTACCCTGTCTCTTTCAGTATCCCTTCCCCGTCACATCAGACCCTTTGACCTTTAGCCCTAACGTCCCGGTTGGAGTGCGATCTGGTGGGATGGCAGAGGGGGGTGAGGGTACATGCCCTCAGGTGTTTGTGGTGGACAGCCAGGCCCACTATGTCTCCGTGCCCAGCAGGAGGAAACCGAGGTGGGAGAGAGCGGGCCACAAGTTTATTTTCCTGTTGGTGGGACTCACCATGTTGGGACTTGTTGTCGAGGGATGTTTCATCTACGGTCTATTCAAAAAAATGGAGGTGAGACTGAAACTGCCTGTTTTTTCTGTATGTGTGTGTGTGTGTGTGTGTGTGTGTCTGTGTGAAGGGATAAGTCTCAGTGCTCGGAGCAGATGGAAATTCCTCATAGAGAATTTCCCTATTTTTCTCTACGTCATAACCAGACATGAATACAAGCATACAGCTAAACACATTAAGTCACCACTTGCTCTTTTAGTAACAGATGCGAAATTGAAACATACATGGACTCTTTCTCTAGTTTTACTTCCCTTTCTTTTCTCTGTTTTCTTTTCTCTGTGCAAACCCTCAATATAACTTCACTTTTCTAAGACAGTTTCATAATGCTGTTTATGTAATGTGCACTACTGTTAAAAAAATCAACACTTAGAGACCGTATAGTGTCCTGGTTGGCTTAGAATTAAAGAAGAGAGTAATAGCCCAAAAATATCACCAGCTCCTGTATTTCTCAGTAGTTTACTTCAAAGCTCATTTGGCATGTGATATTTTGTTCCATTATTTTGTTTATATCAATGAAAGCTGAGGCATTCAGATACTTTATTACAGCATTATATGACCAGTAAAACCAATTAATAATTTTGATTGAAAAGCTAATTTAAAGTGTATTTTCTGTTTAACAGTTTTTGTCCTTCTTTATTATTAAAAGATTATTATCTTTTGTTGTGTCAAATCACAGTATGCCTTTGGATATTATCACATCTCCACTCCTTCACGTGTACTTTTCTATAGGTTTCTACAAGGCAGGACACTTCCTGTTCTTCTCTTCTCTTGAACTTTTGACATCTTGCTTTTTTTTTTTCTTCCTCTCCCTGCAGGCACTATCCCTCAGTGAGTCTCATCGTCTCTGCCTGAACCTGACCAATCCCCATACATCTAGTCAGCAGGTAAGCATGGGTGTACAGAACACTTGTCTTTTGGGTAGTGAGTCACAGGTTACACTGTCACGCTGGCTGATGTGTGTTGGAGTTTCAACTCTTTTTTTCTGTTGCAGGACGGCACCATAATGGGTCAGGTTAGACCTAAAGGTATTGGGTTACTCTGTTATCATAATTCGTTATTATCAAGCCTTTCTGGGAAGAAAATCCACAAACCTGTGATGTATTACAGATTACAGCACCAAAAAGTAGAACCTCATGTGAATTCAAATGTGAGGTTTTGTACATTCATTGATCAGTTAGTTGGCTGATTGACTGATTGACCCGACCCTATGTTCTTGAACAGAGTCCAATGAGATTCCCACAGTGCCACCCCAAACGGAGAAGCTCCAACAGAGGCCCTTTGCTCAACTCCTAGGTCAGTGCCCTCTCAACACTCAAGAATATATTAACTTGGTTATATAATGGTTTATTTCAATTGATCTCCTTTCTCTCTTCTTTCTCATCTTTATCCCAGGCTCCAGCGCTCCTGTAGGATCAAATGATGTGGTGCAGTGGATAGATAAAGGTGGTGAAACCATCCTCCAGAATATGGAATACAAGAAAGGCCGGTTGTTGGTCCATAAGGAAGGTTACTACTACCTCTACTCCAAAGTGACATTAAATGTTTCAGAGGAGTGCTCACTTGTCCAGCACAAGGTCAAGAAAGACACCAAGGCCTATGGCGTTTCTATTGAACTCATGAAATCAAAAAGGTTAGTCAGTGTGCCATTCCTTATTTCCTTCCTCTGTTGTTGCAAATGTTACTTACTTGAGAGCAACCTGTTTGTAGCTTTGTAGCTTTGCTTCTGTGCAATTAAAGACAAGTTGAAATCATTGCTGTCTTCATTATGCTGTGGTGAGTTCGCTTTGTGAAATCTCTGGCATGTTCCCTCTAGCTTCCGCTGCCGGCTCTCGAAAACTTCAAGTGCAAAAACTTCAGGGGGGGAGGATGTGTGGAACAGTTTCCTGGCTGGGATCTTCCATCTGCAGAATGGAGATGAAATTTTTGTCGAACTGGAGGGAATACAGAAGATGCTTCCAGGAACAACTGACAACTTTATGGGTGCCTTTATGATATTTCCTTAGATGCATTTAGAAACACCTCTGTCCCACTTTGTGATCAGATTCTATGTCTCTGTGTGTTAATTTACACCATATGTTGTGGTGAATTTTATATATCTAATATATACAATATATGTACTCTAAATGATGCTGTACTCAACAAATGCATTTTAATCTCTTATGAAAAAGCAACAAATGGTTGTGTTATCATAAAAAGTATCTGATATTCAGGTTTTATTTTCCTATTTGTTTTTGTGTGAATAAAATTGTGTTTCTTATCAAACAAAAGTGTGTAGTGGCATCAGTTCCTCATAATGTCAAATCTCAGACAGATAATCAGTGGTAACTTCAAAAGTGAGTTATTTTCTGCATATATAATGAACCATGCAAACACACATAAGACTGTTTGAAACCAGCGTGGATACCTTTAGCGCACTGAGACAAACCATAAACCACCCACATAACAAAGTTTCAGATCTATCAGTTCACAACATACACCAACACCTACAGAGCAGTGTTTGTGTTTGTGTTTGTGTGTGAGGAGCAGGATGTGGTTGAGTGAGGATGCTCTAAAGAGAGGATGAAGGGGAAGTGTACTGATGTTGGTGTGGCTGACTCAGCTCTTTTCAAAATGTACAGGGGAACATTTTGCAGACATTGCAGCAGCGTAAAATGGAAAACGAAAAAAGGAGGCACAGACATTTAAAGTAAAGGAGAGTTCGGCATCCAACGAGGGAATTCTGCCAGGGAATTAGGGTTGAAAAAGAAATGCAAAAAGGAAAGTGTAACAACCAAATATGAACAGTGCGAAGCCACAGGAAACCATGTAGACAGGTAGACAGACAGGTTACCAAATCACCACTGAAAGACTGACCTCAGATGCTGCTAAAATATTTGGGTCATTTCCTGCTCTGAGACAGCGATAACCATCTCAGTGAAACAAACACACGTTAAAACTCTTTGCAGTGTTAAGTGCTTAAGTAGAATGTTGGTGTATTTGTACATCGCTTGATTGTTTCTTTCTTGTGCCACTTTATACAGCTACTCCACTATACATTTCAGAAGCAAACATTGCATTTTTACTCCATTACATTCATTTGACAACTGTAGTTATTAGTTCATTTGACTATTGCACAATAGATTTTACATACGTTACATTTTCAGCTTATAAAATATGATGCATTGTTTTCAATTAAACAACCCAACGTAATGTAAAATAGATACAATTGCATCAGTACTGCATAATAATATGAATACTTGCAATGTTAAAGGTTCTCTGTGAAGTTATTGACCTCTAGTAGTTCAATGGAGCTGTTTTTCTATGAGCAGGTTTTATTTGACTGTTACATGACGTGATTCACAGTCCTACCACAGATCAACAGGCACCGATGTGCCAAGAAATACAACAGTGTGAAAAGCAGGGAAGAAGAATCAAGTAAACATGAAAACAATGCAGCATTTAAAGTACTTAAATAAATTTTGCTTTTCAAATGCACCTTTACCTTTGTAAATCCACCCATGAACGTGCATTGTGGAGTTTTCCTGTTAACAAATGAAAGTTATGTTTACATAGTTATGTTGAGTTGTGTTTCTTATAGAATAGATTTGAAAGTACTGCTGCTCAATAATCTTGGGCCAAAATACATCTCTGATCTCCTTGAAGAATATAAACCCAGTAGGATTAGATCTTTAGGAGGAAGTCAGCTGGTTGTACCTCGAGTCAGAACCAAACAGGGTGAAGCAGTGTTTAGCTATTGTGCTGCACACACGGAACCAACTTCCTCTAGATCTCCAATGCGCCCCGACTTTTGCCACTTTCCAAACAAAATTTTAAACTCTGCTTATCTCCAGTGCATTCTCATAACTGGTTTGTCTATTGCACTCTTATTTCCTTTGTTGCACTAGCAACTTACATCTTTTTACTGCACCGTAACTGTATTTTATGACATTTTATTTATGTATCTATCATTTTAAAATGTCATTTTATTTTATTTTGCAATTTTATTCTGAAATAGCTAAATTAAGATGTTTTGTTACATTTAATTAAGTCAGATTAACTAGAGCGGGTAAACGATTGGTGGTATTTAGAAGAATTCAAGTTTTCACGGGACCCTTATAAAAATAAGTTTAACCAAGGTTAGGGCAAAAACCTGGAGAGGAATTGATGAATGAAAAGACCACAGTAGGGACATAAGGGTCAGGGACCATGAGATTACAGTGTGAAGTAGGTCTAAAATCTGGATAAATACAAATCGGACGTCTTTGGTTTTCCGCTTTAACAAAACCTTTTAAAAAAACGTATATTTTATTTTACAATTTGATTATGCCTTTCTAATGTGTTTTTTTTTTTTTTCATGTAAAGTACTTTGAATTGCCTCTGTGTTTGAAATGTGCTATAGAAATAAAGCCGCCTTGCATTGCATTCAGTGTAACTCACCAAAGCACATTGTGTGTGTCCTTGAGGTCAAACGCACGTGTTGAATCCATTTCCTTCCTGATAAAACATTTGCAATGCCGATTTTTAAGTATTTTAAATTGTACATTGTTTACACACATGTTTACTGGTTTGCAGTCTTCGGTGCATTGCAGCGTTTCTTGGCTCGTTACCATCACCTGTAGATCAGTTGAACTGTGTGATGTCATTGGTGCATGTGAATTTCGTCACCCATGTGCATCATACCTATAAAAAAATGTCTCCATAGTGCTGGTAGAGGTCAAAAACTCCACAGCGAACCATTTTAAACTGCAAAAAGTATTTTTGCAAAAGGTTTTTTTTTTGCCACTTGGGGGTTGTGAACACAATATTGACATGCCATCATCTTTTGAGTTATGTTGAACTTGTTTACAAACAGTTATGTACACATCCACCAGTTATGGAGCAACATTATCATTTATCATGTCATGTTTCTGTCCATCTGATGAATGTCCAATATTGTAGTCTTGGTCTGTACCAAAATCTGGACTCTTTAGCTGCCAAAAGCTCCACTATGTTCACCAGCTAGTCACTAACTGTGTCTGTCTGCTGTTTGGTGCTGAGCATTTAGGGTAGTGTGCTTTTTTATTCGGGTGATAATTCTCTGTAGGTTCGTCACCTTTTCACGCTGTCATTTACTACACTTATATTATAAAACATAATGATTATAGCCACTTTAAAGATCCAAATACATCTCACACCACTGCTGTAGTTATTGAACATGAACAATGACTGGTACTTTATGCGTTTCTCATTTGGGGAATCGATAGTATAAAGAGCGAGTGGTCATAAACAAAGAAAATGGAGGAGAAATGGCAGAAACAAATGGCACACGTAAATATTAATGAAAGCAGATCCAGTTTTGTCACAGGCAAAACATGTGGACTGTGTAATTTTTCAAACTGCATTCAGTATTTCCTTTCAGACTATTAGACTCAAATTTTTGAGCATGCCTTCTGCTTCTTGCGAGCGATGACAAAATGAAAGTCTTAACTCGTATATCATATTAGGATTTAATATTTGTTTTTACTTGACATCTGCACCTTGGGTTCATATAATACAGGAGGTATAATTGTGTTTGTTTGCAGCCCACAGAGTTTTTTTTCTAAACCACACTGTATGGTAAATAAACAGGAAGTGATGTACGTCTAGTTCCCGGTATGGCCTGCGTAACAGCAGGGAAGTTTCCTTTACCTATAAGCTTTTCACACATTCCACTTGACACTTTGTCGCAATCATTTTCACACCCGTCATTTTCTGCTTTTCACACCAAAATGATCTCAGTGTTCTCCGTATCCATGTTTAACATGGATTGCAATAAAATACATTCAACAATGTGTAGTTTGTCCATAGGACGTACATATTTTTCAAAAACAAAACATTTTAAACAAGATATTTTTGTAATTATGGGCATGTTTTGATTACAGAAGGATACTTTTTATCTGACCTTGTTTCTGTAAAACTTATTTTCAGTGCAGAGTGTTACTCATCATTTACCAGAAGAAGTGACTCCACTTAACTACAGCAGATCTAAATAAGGTCCCTGAGGAGCATGTTTGGGGTTTTGAAGCTTCGACTTAATTCTCCAGCCATTTATAAAATGAAAATAGTGCTATAGAGTCACATCTAACCCAATGTAGGCTGATTAAACTTGCAGTGTATTGCACGTCAACACTAATGTAGTGCTATCTACATAAAGAAAAGAAAAATGGCTATTATAAAAATAGCAACACCATCATAAATATAAGTACATAAATAGTTCTATATCACCAAATAAATATATCATATACAGAGTAACATATATATTCATACAAAATGAGGTGAGTGTCGGCTCTTTTCCATATGTTGTTGGCATTATCATGAATGCAATTTCTCTTCAAATTCCACCTTAAAATCCTGCTGAGCTTCATCGTCCTACACCTTCAGTCATAGCTTTGAAAATGGCACCAGCTCCTGCCCATTTTCACCTACTTGGACTTTAGGAAAACACTAACTGGTGTTGTTCTTTAGTGACGACAGGCAGATCTTCATCTTGCTGACAGTAGCAGCACTGCAGTGTCCGTGTTAGTCCACGAGGAACATCCCGAATCTTGAGCTGCTCTGCTCCAGCTTCCAGTTCTCCAGTCCCTCTGACACAGTCATCTGAGTGAGCAGCCTCTGTCTGTTTATCAAGCTCACTGTCCAGCACTTCCTGCTCACAGGTATTGCATCCGCCTTAGCTGGAAGATCCACCTCGCAGGTGAGCTTATCGCCCACGCTCACGCTGAGGAGGCCTGCGTTGCATTGGAAGGTACAAGTGAGGTTGAGATCAATGTATATGAAGTACATCCCCTCGCGTTCGGGCATCAGTGAATTCTGCTCTGAGTCAAACAAGAAGTTGCTTCCTACAGAGTGCCCAGCAGCGTAGTGGACAGGAGCCCAGTGCATGGTGAAGTTCTTCAACTGGCCTACAGGAGGAGACAAACACGTCTAATTTAGATGATGTTTACACACAGCAATAACAGACTTGTCAGTTACATTCCTGCCTTTTACATTCTTGCCATAAGTCTGGAGTGATTTGGCACAGCAAAAAACCACATGGAACCTTTTAAATGTCATTATAGTGGTGCAACTGAAGGATGCGTAAGTATTCAAAGTTAGGAAATTACACTTTGTGTACTAAGTGTATTCGTATTGCACCCTCTTTGCTTTTCTGTATATACTCATGCTATTGTTGGCACCCATGCACCAAAAAAAATTCCTTATGTAAACGTAAACGTACATGGAAATAAATAAATCTGTTTCTGGAGAGGAAAAAAGTCTCTACATTATAGCCCTCAAGGAAGATGCCATTATCATCTACCTAGTCGAATATCTTTTGCATACTTTTGTGAATCGGACCCTAAACATTTATAAACGTTATGCTGCTTTTAGCAAATAAAAGCAGACTTACTTGAGCTGGCTCCCAGATAGACAAAGTTCTGCATCTGTTGACAAAACAGAAAGATGAAGTGGGTTAAAATTTGCAGAGGGCATGGGTCAAACTTGAAAAGTAAAAGAAAGACAACAGCAAATTATTAAACAATAGGAGTCATTTGTTTACCTTGTAAACCGGTGCGTCTCCTGTCTGATGTGACGTCCGAGCCCCCAAGGACTCATGCGGGAACTCCAGCGGACGCGTGGTCGGACGCGCGGACCGCAGCTCCATCACAACAATCGCTGCCACAGCCGTCACCGCCACAAACAGAAAAATGATGGAAATGACGAGAAAGATGTCCAGGCAGCCACCACGCCGGCGCCCGCTCTTCTGGAGAGACTCAACGTCCATTTCTTGATTTTTTTGTCCCATCAATCGACAGTAAGGTGCCTGAGCTTAGTCCAGTTTTTAGGTTCAGAGAATAAAAGGCTTTGGTTGCAAACGCAAGCTTTGGAAGTTGTACAGCTCCAGGTGCTCGGTGGTTTACCTCCACAAAATAGTCCTCTTGGTATCACACAGCCAAGTCCGAGTCTTTCAGTGAATGTCTCGACTGTAAGCACCATGGTGGCTTTTTATAGTCTACAGTACTGAGCACTCAGTTTCAGATAGGGAGGAAAAACGCGGAAGTCATGGATTTCCCTCTCGCCTCTTCACAGACGCTCCCCCTCCGTCGCTGCGTGTAGCAGAGGTGACAAAACTAGACGCACAGACTTTCCGCAGCTCTCCCTGCTGTTGCGCAAGTGCGCCCTGAAGGCAGCGCGTGGGGCGGAAAACGAAAGGGAGAGGGAGCGCTGCCTGTAACCTCACTACATTCCGACACAGTCAAACAGACGCACACCTTTCCCTCTCAGCTCTCACTTTTGAAGCTCGCAGGACTGGTAGAAGTGGCACAATGGAAAAAAAGGATAGCCTTGCAACGACATGTGAATTTGGACTTAATTGCCTTATTAGAAAAGTATTTTTTGGCAAGTTAATGTAGAAGAGAAATAGCTGTGTGTGTGTGTGTGTGTGTGGGGGGGGGGGGGGGGTATGATGGGATAGGCATGGGGCATTTGTCAAGTCCAAAGTAATCTATTTTATCATCAACCTAAAAAAAGCTCATAATGCCTGGAGGAGGGATTGTATACCTGGCGCAATTCTGGCACAACCCCGTCTATCAAATCAGAATGTGACTGAGGTCGTGACAAAAAATACTGGAATACCCCATTGTGTGTGTGTGTGACAGAGAGAGAAATTCGTCTACTTACTGCCACCATTGTTTTTTTGTTGTTGTTTATTGTTTTTATGCAAATGTATAGTATTATCCCTACCAATATATGTATATATAATATTGTTTCATTGATCTGTTTAATCATCAGTTTTATTCTAATTAACCAATAACTAATCATCCACATTTTTTTTGTTAGTTTAATTTCTTAACGTTTTGCTTTCATAATTGTGCTTTGGCAACACACGTCAAATGTCATGTCAAAAATGCTTTGAATTGAACTGAATTGAAAGAGAGAGAGAGAGCCACACATATCCCAAAAAATGAAAAAAATAATTCCCAAGCCAACCATCAGACTGCATACTTATCATATAGGTAGGTGCACAGGCCATTTTTATGTCATGCACCAGAGCATGGAAAATAAGTTTGATGTTAAATATAGTCACACTAACATAGTGGACGCTTTTTTGATAAATTTGCAATAATTTCTCCAGTGTTGTTTTGGAAATTTCTTGAGTAAGCAGATTCTGTTTCTGTTTTTACAATTCACTTGAATGCCCATCATGAACACAGAAAGCAGTAGTTACAGTTATAGGACTGAGCGCGTGACACATACACATACATTTGTACATCGCTAAAAGTTGCACTGGGATATTTAACGGTCAATTGTTTGTCTAAATGTAAAAGACAATGTGTCGCTATCCCCTGAATATTATTGGCCTCTATGTTTCTGATTGTAAAGAATAATTTAACACCTCCTGAGGTAATCTGGAAAGCATAGTGAAGACATATGCAGTCATGGTAACGTTGTTAAATGATTCTCATCACAGTCTGTTGTAATGTAACACATTTTCCTCATACTAGTGGCGTAGCTCTGAGATGTCAATGTTGTGTCTGTCTGTCGGTCCACCACTTTGGTCCAGACTGAAGCTATCTGGTGGATTTCCATAAAATTTGATACTGACATTTTAGATCTGAAAAGGATGAGTTCTTGTGACTTTGTGGATTCCCTAGCCTTTCTGCAGTGCCAACAACAGGTCAAAGTTTACACGTATCCAGTTAAATGTCTCAACATAGATCGGCACAAAACCTTGTACAGACATCCGTTGTTGCCAGATGATGAATTTTAATGACTTTGGTTTTCCCCTTTATCTAATGCCATCAGCAGGTCAACAATTTAATTCCCAAATACTTTGTTTTATGACCAAATACCTGTAAAACTAATGACATTCCCATCAGCCTCAACTGTACTTCGTGTTTTGGTGCTACTTAGCTAATGTTAGGATGCTAACTAAGGTGAACATGGTAAACATAACACCTGCAAAACATCTGCATGTTTGTCATTGTGAGCATGTTAAGATGCTGACATCAGCATTTAGCTCAAAGCATATCTGGGCTTGAATACAGCCTCGCAGAGCAGCTAGCATAGCTATAGGCTCTTTGTCTTGCTAATTAGTGTTTGGGTCAGTGCAGGCAGCGTACAGTGAGTGAGATTGCTGATAAGATTTAAGCTGTAAATACAAAGGTGAATCAATGCATATTGAGTCTATAGGTGTCTTCCAGGTCAGCAAAGCTGATGCTGTACTTTCTTTTTTTTTTTTTTGTAAGATACGGTAAGTCATAAATTGATCATCCGTCTATTACTGGTGAGGAAGTGTGCACACTGGGAGTTATGGTAATCACACTCAAATGGTCCAGGCTGATCAAAACATGATCAGCTGATCAGATTGAAAAAAAAAGAAATATCTAGGGAATGTTTTAGGTTGTTCCTGAAAGGGAAGTGCACGGTTATATAAAGACAGACACAATACGGGAAGTGACCTTGCAAAGTATTAAAGATGTGTTTAAGCTGTCAGTTGACCAAACTGCTGAGAAAGCTAAACATGCCAAAGCGGATACTAACGTCATCAGCATATATCAAAAGTTTACATGCATTACTGTACTGTAAATTTTACCGCCATTTTTGCGCTTTTGTTGAAATCTTTGGAAGTAATTATTGTATCATGTATGTATATATCAACAAAACAATACATGTATTGATACTCAAAATGTATTGAGGAACGTGCATTATTTAATGTGCTAATAAACAAAACATGTAAGAATGCAGGACATAAAAACGTGTCATTTTTGCCCCATGCAAAAAAAAGGATTCGTAAAACATTAAGTGATGAAACTCACTGATTTTGATGTCAAAGAAACACCTACAACAATACTAATGATGTGTAAATATTGTTAATGTTAATGCATGACTATGTTAGTTTACATAATACAGTATTTGTTCTTATGTAATATATTTAATGCATATTGAATGGTTTATTGAAATGTACAATTTGAATGTATTCTAGCAAGAGATGTCAAGAGATGGAAGGTAACTGAGGACATTTACAACGTAATGTTTCTGATACTGCACAGTATTAGAAATACAATATTTATAATTTTGTAATTTTACTTTGCAATAAGTCCATAGCAATTTGATCATCTCAAATCTCCATTTCTACTTTCCGTACTAGAGTATGGCTACTGTCTCTCTTCATGTTTATGTTTTCCCCTCCTGTGCTGTGATTTTTGGGGAGAGTTTAATCTTCTTAGAGAGTCTTGGCTGGGTCAGGAACCCTTGCAGGTCTTTAAACCCCACAAATTGTTTGTGATATTTTAATAGACATGTGCATCTGACTTCTTTCACTGCATTTAGTGTTCCCATGTAACATTATCTGACCTTATGTCGTGCAAATTGCAAAAAGAGCAAAAAGAGAGAACAAATCAAAGTGCTTCAGTAATTCAAATATCATGAGGAATGACAACTGAGAAAAGGCAGTTTTGGGAAAAAATGTGGGGACTCTTTATGTGGGGGAGTGATGGGGAAGTCAGCATGAAACAGAGAAAAATGTAGTATTATACTTATGACATCCAGTTTGTAGAAGGTCATATGCTCTTGCAGGGCAAAAACCCATGTCTTCTGTTCCCTAATGAAACTAACCACATTTGTGCAAACATAAGCACACAATCAGGAACAGCCACACCCACTGTCTCACAAACACACACACACACACACACACACATACATTCCTCAAAAGTTTCCATATTTGTTAAGTAAGCTTAATCCCGCTCAAAACCCATGCAGAAACCTGACTGTCTGGACATGTTTTCACTTTATATAGCTAAATCCTAAATGCTTGAGTGTGTGTAATAATTGGGTTGTCTGTATGTATGGATGACTTAGATAGCCTATTGGACTTCTGATGTAGTTTATCAAGCTGATAAAGACAAGCGTTCTCCCAGGCCTCTGCTTTCCACCTTTCATCAGAGGAAGTGACGTACAGCATTACTCAGTGAGTGCTGTAATGTGTCATATGGAGGATTGTAATCGTACCATAAAAGGCCGGCAGCTAGATTTTCTTTTCTGAAAATGATGAAATAGCAGAGAGTTGAACAGAAGTGACGTCGTGTTTTGAAATGGCTCATTTAAGACAATCAATTACTGCATTTGCACACACACACACACACACACACACACAGGCACAGTTTTCATATCCATAGTGATAGGGATAGGGATTTTCTGTGGTCAGGGTTACGTACTTACCTGTTTGAAGAAAAAACACCACGGGGGTGTGCTGGGCTTTCTCACAGGGAAATCACTGTCTCTGTTTTCACTTCACACTTACAAAAGTACAAGTACTCTCTCTCTCTCTCTCTCTCTCTCTCTCTGTCTCCACTCACTCCGCTCTCTATTTTCCTCTACGTACAGAAACGAAACAAAAGTTGCTGACCATGAGCCAATGAGACGTGAAACCTCCAGTGGGAGTGCTTTTGCTGCCCCCTACAGCAGAGAACCCATCTGTCCCAAGTGTTCTGCTGCAACTACAACTCCACTGTGTTCTTCCTTGCTGAGGAAATCAGGTCATCAGGTATTTCAAATATTTTCTTAAAACATACTTTTATCGGAGAGTATGGAAGAGGATTAGGGCCACATGTGACTTTTTTTTGTTCTGTTGTGGTCACTACAGTGGACAGCTAACCATTCCCTTGTATAAGTATTGGTTTGGATGCAATATTTGCACATGAGCCACCACAGTGTACGAAAGTCCATCATCCCATATGCTGCCACCCACTGGCCAGATGTTGAAAGTACAACACACATTTTTCAAAACGAAGATGGCCAACGGGCGGCAAGAAATCCTGACCAGCTCAGGGATATCTTGCCTGATCTTGATGCTAGTGGCAGTGATGATGAATGGCTGCCCAAAAAAACAAGGTTTAGCTGGTGAACTGATTTACAAGTCAGTAAAGGTGAAAAGAAAATACATCTGAATTACATCTGAAAAAGAGCTAGTTGGAGAGCCATGAACAATATTTATGAGTCAGGAGAAAGGTTCACCGTTGCATTGCATTGAACAGTATAGAATACGTAAAAATATTAAAATATGGGAACACATTGGCTTAACAGAATTAAATTAGTATATATGTTATTTTATAGTTTTCACATGATGTATGATTTTATCCATTGGTTTGCTAGATACATATTCCTTCAGTTGAAACCTCTAATGCATGCTGTCCACCTGAGTGGATGTTTGAAAAACTCCTTGATGTTTAAAAAAATGAAGTTCAAATATTTTTTCCATGCCCAAACAGGTATATAAAAACACAGGAAAGAACATTTTGAATCAGGTTTTGATTCTGATTTCATGGTCTGATTCTTAGATCAGAATTATCACAAAGTCAGCTTTTTCATATTTTGCTTGAATTTTACTGGCTGCCCTTTTGCTGGTTTTATTTGTTTGATTTGGTAATGTTATGCTGATTATCTGCTTGTTGTGACCTTGTGTAAAACACTGTGTAATGTGGGTTGAGAAAAGTGCTCTATAAATAATGGTTATTATTATTGTTAATAATAATGGGGGCGCACACAGACTTCCCCACTCTGAATATTAAGTTATATGACAAAGCCTTTCCATACTCTTTGTTTACTACTATATAAATAAAAGAACTTGTCATATACATGACATTTTCATTAGTGAGAGGAAAGTATTGTGTCACATTTCCCAAGTTGTTGATGAAAAAATAAACAATATTATCTTGATCTATTACTACCAATCAACCACTCCCAGACTTCACTGCCAAAGAAAAGAAGAGAAAGGAAAAGAAAGAAAGAAAAGAAGCTGGGTTGTCTCACAGGGTCATATTACAGTGTCAGTTTGTGTACAGGATATAGTTTCCTAAAAACTGCTTCATGCAAAAACTAATAATACTTACTTCATTGTTTCTCATCCCTTGTAGGACTTAAGGCCACACTGAGCTCCCTCCATTGTTAACAACATGTTGATCCCAATCCCAAGTTCACTTTAACTTTCTAGTAACTGGGTGATCAGGTGGCAGAACAGTGTGCAATAAAACAGAACAGGGCTGCGACTAATTGGCGCTTAGTAATGGCAATCATTAAGAAATTATACAACAAATCCAGTCTAACGCGTATTTGTTTGCCCTCAGGTTACTTTTACTACAGGAGATTATAATTTGTAATTAATAGCTTTATTATTTCTTGACTGGGCGCTGTCACGGTTAAGTTGCTGGCAACCAGTCGAGACCCCAGAAGAAATAGTCCAACACACAGCTTAGTCCAGGGTAAGATTCTTAAATTACACTTAAATTGTAAATTCAATTCAGTAAAATAACAAAACAAAACAAAAAAACCCAATCAGAAATAATTTGCCGGCTAATAGAGTTTTAGATGTATTGATTGGCAGATGTTGTTTCATCTGGATGGAGCCCTGCTAGCTGTTTCCCCATGTCCAGTCTTTATGCTAAGCTATGCTAAGCTAAGTGGCTGCTGGCTGTTGCTTCACCTAACTCTCAGCAAGAGATGCTGAACAATTCCTTTAATGGTTAATAAATCATTTACCAAAACATTTAGATTAGTTAAAAGCCATAAGTGAGAACAACTTTTCAGTTGCCACATTGTGAGAAATCCCTCCGACTAATTGGATTTATGACAATTGGTTAGAAGATAGAGACATATGCTACAGCCAAACCCTTGAGTTTCTCAACATTCAGTCCTATAAATACTTTTGTTTATGCTAATTGTAAGTGGGACAAAAAGAAACGAAGGTGAAACATAGTGATGGGGGAAATGGGCAGATTGCAGCACAAGATCAACCATGAGAGATATCTGAAGCATTTGTCGCTCTGAGCGAGATCGTGGGAATTATAATTACTTCCGAATCACATTTCCAGAGTTTGAGAGAGAGAAAGAGAGAGAGAGAGAGAGAGAGAGAGAGAGAGAGAGAGAGAGAGAGAGAGAGAGAGAGA
>JAVQJL010005007.1:0-40154 GCA_036024295.1 Nannoperca obscura
GTGTGTGTGTGTGTGTGTGTGTGTCAGTCAGGCCTCCCTAGGTTTCCCTCTGTTGAGAGCCTCTATCGCTTTTCTGATGACTTGGCCAACTTACGGTCCCAGTTGTCACCAGGAGACGAGGTCAAGGGGCCACATGTCACGCTGTATAGAGTGGTCTGTTTCATGAAGTGGAACTCAGCAAGATTACTATTGCAACAACACATCATCAATAGGGTGAACTAAGGACTCACGTTCCCTATTAGTCCCTAACAGCGTCTTAAATGGGGGTATTTTTTGCTTTTCTCTGTGTCATATTATTGCCTACCATACCATATTGCCTGGACAAGACAACCATTTTGAATAAGTGACCTTGATCTATGGGAACTTGTGAGGGCGCTTTTTCACTTTTTTGTGACATTTTATAGACGGAAAAATCAATCGATTAATCAAGAACATTCAAGGGCAAACATTTCAAGCACTGTATACTGTATCTCTTCATCAGACTTGGCATAGCTACACAGAGTTGCCTTATTAATAAACTATAACTTATATTAAAGGATAATATCAATTTGACAGAGAGGGTTATCTCAGTGATGCAAGCCTGCCTGTAGCTCACACATAGCTGCTTAGCAATTACACCCATAATTGGAGTAGAGTTATCACCAGGATGCAAGGTCAGGGTGCCACAATGTCAACTGTCCTGTTTACTGAAGTGAAGCTCAGACAAATTGCTGAGCCGAGCAGCAGGCAGGGTGCACACACACACACACACACACACTGGTCCCGTTCTGTCATGTGGGCAGCTGATGACAGGTGTGCTTGCTGTCATTCTATAGATCTCCCTCAGTATTCTTCAGGCTCTGCAGGGTGAGTCCAGCAGGCTTCGGTATGTGCTCATACTCGCCTGCTGCTTAAATGCAGAGGAATGCGTGGAATTCAACTTAACATGTCAGTGTGGGGCTTAAGACACAAAGTCACATGAGCTTCTCAGGAGATGCCCTGATTTCAAATGATGTTAGTGGCTCATGTGGCCCTCTGTGATCGAAATCTCATCGTATCAGATGAAGAAGTGGAAGTCAGCAGGCAGACTGGCAGGTGGAGTCTCAGTCAAATACTGTCTTATGGTTGTGCAAAACATCAGGAGCTTCCATGAGTTGGATGGTGTAACCAGTGTGATTTACATGAGGTATTTCATGTATTTTAGCTTCTTTCTTGCGCTATTTTTTACTTTATTTCCCACTTAGACTTGCCATTGTATTTTGACAATGCGTTTGTGCATGTATTTAAAAACGCTATATAATAGAATTTGGTGTTAAGTCGCAGGAGGTGCCAGGGAACAGAGGTTCATGCCCTTTGGGGATGTTCACATTAGTGTTGAAACAATTAGTTGAGTGATTGCACAGTCAATTGCCAACAATTTCAATAATTGATTAAAAAGTAATTTATCAAGTTACCAGCATTCTAAATGTGAGGATTTGCTGCTGTCTTTCACTTAATCAATGAATTCAAAAGATAATCGTCAGATTCACCAATAATCAGTCAGTTGCATTCCAAGTTGGAACAGGTACTTGAACTCTTCAGGAACATGAGTAATACTGATTGTAAATATATTCCAGGGTTGTATATGTTGGGTGGCATTTAGTAGATTTATGCAGGCTTTAATAAAGGTCTGAGGACAATTTCTTTGTTCTAAATATCAGATGAGGTGTATAGGTATTCATTGTCCTCTTTGACCCAGTGCCCCTTAGACTTGTTATTTCTGTTGGCCTTTCCCATTGATTGATTGATTGATTGATTGATTTTGTGACAGTGCTGTTAATATTAATTGAATTAACTTTCAACAGTTTATAAAGGAACAAACAATAGAGAATGAATTGCTTCTGAATCTGGCAGCCCTTAACCATACTGCGCAGACTTTATTAATTAAAAAAGGTATTCAGCCATATCTTAGACACTTAGTCTGTTTTTGATCATCATCTCCCTCGACACTCTCTTATATCTTGTTTATGTGTTATGAGGAAAGATGAGCTGCAGTGTAGTCAACTTGAACCTGCGCTCCACATGCTGGGTGTCTCATGTGAGCTGTTAAACAGTCAAGTCTGTTTGGGACTTTTGTATACAATATCTCTTTAGGTCATTTGACCACACTGAGCTCTCTGACCCCCACCCGTCACTGTGCTCATCCACATGTGTCGGGGAGGGGGTTGAGGAAACTAAAAGCTCAGCGTTTTAAGTGTTTACTGTTTGTACCAAGTGGGCAGATTTTTATCTACGTGGCGCTGTCGGGTCCAGAGTGGAGGGAATAACACTTTTGAATGCTCAGCCGAATGGGCAACAATAGCTGTGGTGTGCGAACAATGTGGCCCCGGCCTGTGCAGCGGACACAGGACACAGCTGCCAAGGCTATAGCCTCCAGCTCCGGTTAGGCACGCTCTCAGGCTTTACCTTTGGCACACATGTCAGTCTCATAAATTCCTTCACACACAGTGGGCAACGTTTTGTCAGCAGTGAGCGGCTTAACCTTGAGTTGTTTAATGTAGTATTGCCCAGAGGTGTGGACTCAGGTCACATGACTTGGACTCGAGTCAGACTTAAGTCACAAATTTGATGACTTTGGACACGACTTGACAAAATCAACGAAGACTTGCAACTCGACTTTTAATGTGAATCTCTCGTGACTTCACTTGGACTTGAGCCTTTTGACTTGACTACTTGATACCTTTCCCCAAGCCCAAAGATTAAATAGTATTCAGATACAACGACAAAATTAAGTTCAGTTGCACTTAAATCAATACAAATTTAAAAAAGCATTCATGATTTGTATAAATTTAATTCGCTAATACTCTGTTGTTAAAATGACTCGTGGTATTGACTGTCCAGCTCAGTCCGCAGAGGTAACATGCAGGCTACATGCTGCAGCCTAAACATCTTGGAGCAGTTTCAAAAGCAGCTGTATCAGGAAGAGTTCCTGTCCAATGACACTAACAAATAGGGCCCAGATAGCATTAAGGTGCTTTCATAACATCTTTCCTTAATTGTTTTTATTCTTTGATCAAGTTTTTTTGAGACATAATTAAAAATATTGTCAGTTTTAGGCTAATTTAAGTTCTTGTATGGCTGATTTTATTCAGACATTTGAGGCCTTTGGCTCAGTTTTTTTGAATGAACCAAAGGCTTTGCATAAAAACATATATATATTTATTGATATGTTTCAGGTATTGTAACAGGTGTCATTTTGATATCTGTACTTAAACTTAATGTATCTAATGCTGGAGAAAATAAACTACAATACCCAGGCTTGACACTTTTAGCTCGGGTGTTACACCTGGGAAGCGTGTCAGCTGTAGTCATATGGAAGTGACTTTTGTTAAAATGAATGATACTCTGGACTGATCCTCCAGAGGGTCATGAGCAAAGTGAGGAGTACTTCAATTACAAAAAAAGCCCAAGGAGTAACTGTTTGATAGATTTAATTTGCCGCCTTCTACCCCACAGACATGACATTTGAGACATTCTGTACAAAATTATAGAGATCCAGACACATGGCGTTCCTCAGGACAGAATCTCGTCTTCACTTACTTATCTTCACTGTAGCTTTTTGACATGAAAAGGCTTAAGGAGCCTCCGACTAACATGCATCCTTTTTACTATCAGCTGTATTCACCGATGTCCCCAGGGCTGACACATACATTCTATTTTCCAGTTTCTCCTCTAACATCTAGTCTTAATTTATATTAGTCTAGATTAGCTAAAAGTTCTTCCCACCCCGTCTTGCATTTTCACAAAAATGGGAGCTGTTGGTACATGCAAGTTGTTGCCAGTGAGTTGCCCTTGAGCAAGGTAAGCAACCAACCAGAATTTCAACAGCAAGGCTAAACATGCAGCTCCAAGTTTGACAGTTTCTGAAGATCATGTCTTTCATACAAGGTTTTTCAGGGTGATTCAAAATTTGACTGTACAATATCAGCACCACACGTGATTGTATTTAAGCTGTAATATCAGACTATACAAGTCACATTAATGATACTTTGCCTCCTAACTGTTAGTAGTTCTAATAGCAGCCATTAAATGCTAAATGTGTTTGTTTTGCAAATGATCCACTGTGGTGACTCGAATCCTAACCCTCTTCCTGTTTTACTGTGTTGCAGGACCGGAATCGGCCCTTTGATGCTTTTAGCTTGCACTCTTTGGAGAATTCCTTAATGGATATGATAAGGACTGACCATGACAAAGGTAAACCACACCCTGCCGGTGGCCCACCAATGACTATCGCTGATATTATATGGAGGAATCATTTTGCAGGTTAGGAATATTCATACGTCCATGCTTAAAGTATTTGAGTTGGGGTTTTTTTTGTTTCGTTTTTTTTTGCTTCATGGGCATATATCATCTTTGGGTATTTGATTTTCTTTTGCTCTATTTGCCAATCTCCTAACCAATTTGGTATGGATCATCATGTTCTATTTGAAATTCAAATGAATAATTAACATTATGAGCCTTACCTGCAAAATCTTGCATCATTTGTGTGTGTGTGTGTGTGTGGTGGAACATGTGCAGCAATGTGCACTCACATTTTCCTTTGCCGTATCTTCTTCTTTGCCTGTTGACTTTCTGCTGATTTGAATCAGTGGATCATGTGATAATGTTACGTGACTGTGTTGTGAGCATACATGTTGAATGGTTGAGTATATTTGCAGTGACATGACATGATCGACATGATCGTCACAAGGCAGAATTCGGACACGTTTATTTTGCGTGTAATTTTGTGTGTGATGACTAAGTCATAGCCTAAAGATGAAATCAGTATTTCTAAGCAACCTTGATGCACAAAAGCATTTCTTTCCCCAAATAACTTCTAAAATAAATGAGTGTCTGTGATTGTGAATTTTGACTGACAGTGATTGTGAAATCTTGAACAATGTTGAAAAATCTCCCTTTATACCTTTTAAGTCCATCCAATGTATGTCAGGCCTTCTAAGCCAATATTTTTGTAGCACACGTCACGTGAATGTTGTAAAAACTTTGGATCCAGTCTCCCAGATGGGGCCCTGTCAGGTTGGGTGTAGGGTTTTTATGCTCGCCCATCCTCCTATCTTAACAATGGAAAGATTGGTGGGAGGGGTATATAATGAGCAGAGCATACCGCTTTCTCATGCGTGGAGTCTGCTTTCCCAATCTTGTGCTGAGAAGGCATTGTTACAGCAAAATGGTCATCCCGTCCTGGCCTAACTGCACTGGAAAGGTGTCGTAATGTCCTGCAGGGCTTCCCTCGTGATTCATCGGAGCACAACAGAGACAGCAGAGATACAAGGACATACAGGAAACAGCGGTACATGGAGATGGGTGTGCGTTACTGCATCATCTTTGCTTGTTTACCCCTCTCATCGTCATGTAGACAGCGTGGGGCTGCAGTAAGCTACATTGCCAACCACAGAGCAGCTCCACCCTGCTGGCGTACCTACTCACTGTCTGAGACAGTGAGTAGGTACACGCCTGTGCTTCGGCCTGGTCTGGTGTGTAATCTACTGCAAAAAGCATAGCTTTCTGTTGATTTTGTTTTTAACTCAGGAAGCAATTTAGATGAGAACTTCTTTTTCTCAAACGTTTCAACAATACACATTTGTGCACATTTCGTCCTTTGGATCCCTTTTTATGTCTCTTGTATAACAAACACTATACCTCGGTGAAGAGTTTTGCCACCTGACCTGACCATGACAGGTCTGGGGCATTTTGTTCTGTAAAGCCTCTGGTTCAGGTCAGGTCGGGTTCTTGTATGGTCATTTGTTAGGAAATGTCTTTATTTTTCTCTGACTGTGCCAGTTGTCTTCATCCATGTGTGTCATTTGTTGCCAGTATGTAGAAATGTAATGCCCACGGGGAACAGGGGAAGAGACCGAGTATAGCAAATGTGTTCTGATCTCACCCACTCTTGTCGCCATATTTTTGGGATGATTTTCTTCTTGACTGAAGCTAAATAGCAAGTTACCTATGTAGGACGATGATGTCCCTATTCTTAATCCTGCCTGCTAAACTCTGATTGGTTAATCTTTTTCTCTAACCAGGAATTAAGATGCCGTCGATAAGCGCAGTACCAGACCTGTCTGAGTCAAACAAATCACAGATGTGGGTGGAAATTCAGTGGTTTGGAACCAGGCTAGGCTCAGGTGTTGGATTTAGGCCGGTGCACCCTCACACTGCAGCAAAGCTGACGGAGCATCTAATGCTGCAGTTTCGTTTGTTTTACCTCCTAGTTGCTGGTATGCAGTGAAAATGTCATAGACTGCCCAGGGCCTTGTCTCCCAAAAGTGTCTTAAGGCTGAGAAGAACTTTATCCCATTTTAAGTCTATGGGCTAAGATCATCTTAGCCTTAAGATGCATCGGAAAATTGGGCAGAGGTAGTATAAACAGGAATATGTTACTTACTGCAGCGCTGAGAGTCAACATTGTCAACTGGACAAGTGAGACCCGACGAACCTGATCAACACTTCTGACAAGCAAAGAAAATATCCACCATAAAGATGACATAATATGGATATTTTAATTTGACTTTAAGCTATCTCTTTAGTTGGGTGCTAAAATCTTCAGTCTACTTACTGTAGACAAGACTAGACATTAACAAGAGCTCATTTTTAGCTACACTTGTAGTAAGTCTGACATACCGCTTTGAGGATACTACCCACCAGCTGAGAACCACCAGTTAAAAAACTAATTAACCCTGTAGGCCCAGTTTTGCATTCCCAAGTGAATGCATCCCCACCCACATCCATCCCATCACAGACATTTCTGGCATACTTCTCATTGTGACAGGAATAGTTGTTTTTCTTTGAATGTTTTATGAGTCTCTTTGTGTGTGTGTTTTTTTTTATTTTTAAATATCTTTTTAAGAAGGAGAATCAGTGTGTGAGGTGACCCCACCCACACCCCCCCCCCCTCTCTCTTTGTCAAAACAGGGAGCAGGGCGAGGCCATTTTGAATCAACCATTTTTTTTCCTGAGCACTAGTTTGGAGAAGAGTCAGCTTCAAAGAGGGTGTGTGTGTGTTGTCTGTGAGAGAGAGACACTTTATTCTCGCAGTCCTCTCCAACTTTCTAAAAGCTCTTTACTCCCGGGTGAGGGGAACAGGGCCGCGGGGACGTCTGAACAAACGGTCCCTTTCTGCAGCACCACACACACACACACACACACACACACACACACACACCAGACACATACTGGTCTGCATGGAGTTCCTGAACTGGGTCAGCTGAGCTCATGTGTGGAGAGCCAGGCAACCCCATTCAAACACACATACACACACACACCAGAGATTCTCCGCTTGGCTAGGAAAAACACCACCAGTTCAACAACAGCCACCACTGATGCTGCCAGCAGAATCGTCACACACACATGCAGGATACACACATCCAAGTTGTTCCTGACATGTAAATCAACTGTGACATTCCATGCAAAGCAGTCTCACCTCACACACTGTCTCAGGCCGCCATGGTTGTCTTTGCCAAAGACGACTAAACAGACATGACACTGTGTCTGCAGCATACAGCCACTCCCAGTGCACACAACCGTATTGTAACCATCTGAGATGTTAAAAAGTGTTAATAAGTCCCTGAAGTCCTCGTGGAAGCTGTGCGTGGATCCCACCCAACCCACAATGCCCCTCTCTCTGAACACACACACACACACATACACACACACACACACACATTGCCTCAGCTGGTTTGACTCACATGATCTTACTGTGTCAGTTACCATTTGCAATGACTCTTTGTGTGTGAGTGCAACTTTTAGGAGATTGAACTCCATTTACCTTAGTGCAAAAGCAGAGCTGCAGCTCAACAATTATCAGTTACTTTTTAAATCAATTAAATTAATAGTTTGATGTTTTGGGAAATTTGAAGCTAATGCCAGCAGCTGCTTAGCCTAGCATAAAGACTGGTAGAAGGGAGAAACAGAAGTGTAAAAATTAGTTTCATGAGTGGCTATGTGACTATTATTTGGTCAATGCTAAGCTAAGCTAACTTTCTCCTGGCTGTAGCTTTATATTTAACCAAGTGAGCCAGTCTAGAAAAACTGATACAGCTGAGCCTGCAACCTTCAAATGTTTGGAAATGTATTTGAGAAATTGCTTAAAATATTTAATCAGTTTTTTTTAAATGTAGCCTATTCATTTTATTAATAAATACCACAATTGTATTGGGGAAATGCTAATCAGTTTAGCTTCATACAAGCAGTTTTCTATTGATTTTACAGGCTGTGGTGTGTGTTTGGGTGTCACCATGTGCTGAATGAGGTATAATGTTGTTGTAACAGATAGACGGTTCTGGCTATAACTGAAGTCAGTAGTCAAGGGAGAGCAAACACTGGTGGTGCTCTTTGACTTTGTGCACTTGTTGACAAGAGCATCGGTCAATGGATGAGAGTTGACACACAGGGCTGTTTATCAGGAGGAAAGCAAGAATTGCAAGTGAAGTACAGGTCGGATGTGTAACAGTGTGATTACTGGTAAGCAAGGTACTTCAATGATCGGAAGAAGTGGACTTCCCCATATAGCTTTTTTTGAAACCTTTGCAAAGATAGAGCACACACATTGACGTTCTGTTTCTATGTTAAATAAAGTTGTTGTGCAAAGGCATCTAGTGAGGTTTAAGTTAAGAGTAAAGGTTTATAAAGTTAGATAAAGATTCAGCTCAAACCAAGAAAAAAACGACCTTACTCTGTCTTAACTTGGTCTTCAAAAATCTAATTTGTTTGGGAGAGCAGGTCTGAATAAACTTGTCTTTGATTCAGGAATAGGTCAACACTTGAAACACTTGCTCAGGCTGAAGTTTGGCTGCCAAGCTGGACTTGACCTCTCAACCATTGTAGTTAACAACACGTGAGATGATCTCAGTGTGAAAGGGATGCCCTGTACTTTAAACAGCCAGTAATGACTTTATAGAGATAAGATGATGTGTTTGTTGGCTGTGTTAAAGGTTAAATCTCACCTTTCTTCCATTCACTTACACTGCCAGAGTGCTATGTTTTGTTATGGTGGAAAATGCATGACTCCTGCAAGCATGACTGAGCTAATCCAGTCCAGGCAACAAAACAAGTCTGGGCTTGTTTTGTCTATTAAAATCATGGTTTGTTCAGATCTCACAAGCAATGAAATAGTATTGAAAGCCTTACTATCACTGCCAAGTTGTGCATCAGGGTTAACTGGATTCTGGAAATCCTCTATTATTATAGAGGCATTTAATTGTTTTATGATTATTACTTTTATGAAACGTATTTGGGGATTTATTTCTAGAAATATGCCCTAACCCTTGGAGTTTTACAGTGCACATAATTTTATATAGTTTTACGTGTTTTGGCTTGATAGCTTAAGGAACTTTGGCCCTGTTGTAATCGTCTTGTCGGAGGTTGTTGGGTTCAGCACAAGCTGGTATGAAGGGAAAGAAGTAGGCCATTCTGCCAAACAGCGACACAAAATAACTCTCATCAGGCTTTTATTACAGAAACCTTCATCCCTCTCAATCTTACCAGTCTTACCATTTTTAACCCCTTTTTGTCCGTGTAATATTTGACTGTAATCTTGATTAATTAATTAATTGACTGTTTCTTTAGCAGTAGTCAGCAAGAAGTGTAACTTTGGGGCACCCTGCTGCTGAGGTGTTTTTCCATTAGTGCTAACATTTCCACACCTTGCTGTTGACACACCCACTCTCCCCTTATAACTCCTGCTGGATCTTTCTCCTGGAGGTGTTATTGGGGGCGTGAATATGTACTGTTGTAGTGTGGAACAGAGGGAGCAAAACGTGTCCAAAGCAGTTGAAAAGATCTCCAGGCGGGATGCTGTTGGTGGTGATAAGCCACAAGGAATCGTGTGAAAATGTTGCCTCTTGAAGCACAGTACTCATTAGTACTTTCTTTCCCAGATTTCTCAAAAGCTGTGCGCCCTTACACAGGGCCGCATGCTGTGTTCAACACAATGACCATAGTTGGTGCATTGTACAGATGAGGTTTTAGGCTGTCCTCACTCACCTCCCTTCCCACAATGCTGTGTTCATATTTTCAAAAATTAAAGATAGTGCTATGAGGCAGTCTGCCCTCAAGCCTAAAAAGCAAAAGAAAGCAGTATTGTTTTTAATCTTTTTTAGCCTACCTCTTCACTGTCACTGTTTACATCCATTACAGCTGATGTTGCTGATGTTTAACGGCATTTGTCTTGAAAATTGTAAGGCACATGAAAGGGAGGCCCTGTTGGATGCATGTCTAAGGAAGCAGATGGGGTATCTCCAGATTGGCTGTGCTGCTGTGCAGCCATCATGGGGAGGTTGAGAATAGCTCAGGATCTCGGTGAGGAAATGTCACCAGAAGAGCAGCGGCAGCAGAAGCACCTCAGGGGCCCCTGAGGCCCTGCCACTCAGCTCCTGGGGGAAGCAGATGGCACAGGCCCAGAGCTATTTTAAGGCTTCAAGAGGGCAACTGTACCCCTCCGTCGCCTCCTATCAGCAAAGTCATGGCTTTGATTGTGAATTTGTTTAATGGAGTGTAATAGTGTCTGTGTAATGTAGTACTATGTATGACTATTTATTCTCTTATTTGTTGCTCAACCAACTGCAGGGGTACTAGGTCAAAGTGCCTGGTCTGCTCTAGAGCTATAAGGGATTCTCTCTCTAACAAACTAACGAATAGATCACCCCACGTTTACCAATACACATGATTCTGTGCAGCTGCCTCTTGGGGCTTAGATATAAGCCTGGCCTGACTATCAGGTGTAAGTCAGGTGAGATAGAGAAAGCCGTGGATGTTCAAACTAATGTCTGTGTGTGAATGTAAAGGCTTGTCACACTCAATTTGCCCTAGAGCCCAACTGTTGCCTGGATTCTGACTGGCTGAAAGGAGTGTGGAAATCCACATCTGTTGAGCTGCAGGGTGGCCGGCTCCTTGTCCTCCCCCCACCCTGCCTCTCTGGTTTTCAACCAGGTCTAACTTTTAGTTTCACTTTGGTTGCAAGCCAGAAAGAGGCCCCCTTGCTGTCCCCACTATCTGTCTTCTGTGGCCAAATTTGGCAAGTTTTGACACGTCATCTTGTTTGTGCCATAGCAGCGTTCAACATGCAGTGGGTCTGTCTCTCAAAGTCCACGTTACATGTGGGAAAACATACACTAGCAGTAAAGCAAGATATCTGTTGCAGTTGCCCACATCAACCTTTACCCCCACTACCACCCAGTGTTGAGGTTACATGCTCACAGAGGCTGTGTCTTATTTAATCTAAAGGCTATTTGCCCAATATTGATACATATCCCAGTGAAAATGTTGCTTCACCCACTGTCTTTCTCTGAGTAGGCTTGTTGTTTGCTGTGTGTTGAGTAAAAAGCTGGTGTAGGCGGATTGTGACAGAGGGCCCCAATTTTAAGTGGTTAGGGATAAAGGATGTGCCTCTGCGGCTTTCACTGCAACTGATGTTGACAGTGAGACGCCAATGTTTCCTCCTAAACCAGGTAGGCTGTCTCTGTCTCGGCTTAAGTGTAATTTTCTTGTTGTAGCTTGTAAGAATAGGATGATAGTGACGCCGATAACCAGAAAGACTTCCATTTGTACGTCCCATACCACCGCTCTCCCCACGAAAGCACTGACAGATGGGCCCTAGTAGCATGCACACATTGTCACCATAGCAGAATACACGCTCTGTTGAATGCCTAGCCCTATTGCTGCCTTTGTTTGTATGTGTGTGTTTGTGCATATGAGATATGTGACAACAAAGGAATGCTTGTTTCCACCTCCTTCACATCTGTTTTCTGTGGTCATCCTTTCTGCCATTGTATCACATTGAGTAAATTTGTTGTTTATTCATTTCACGTTAAACATTTCATCATGGCTGGCCTTTTCCCACTGCCCACAGTAGAATGGAAGATTAAAACAATGTCTGTCAACAGCGTGGCTTTTTATCAGTGATTTCCATGTTTTCCCTCTTTTGTAAAATCATTTCTTTTTTTACTTCAACAGGACGTATGGGCCTCAACTTTCATCATCCCGGAGCAGACCATATAATGCCATTGAATAGTAAGTCAAATTTCACTGTAGTACCCAACGTCTTCTTCTTCATCTGGAATTAATCTGAATTGTTTCAGTTTTACTGATGAAGTGTTGGCGTTTGGAAAGAATCGGGAAGTATTGTTGTAGCGTGTTCTCATGAAAAACAAATGCCCCTAACCACAGGGGCTCATGTCACTATGCACTGGGCACACCTGCCTACCCTTTGCTACAGTCTGGATTCCCTGACACCATAAACCTAGGACAGACTTCTTAGCACTGTGGGGAAGCACAGTTGACCCGTGAATTGCACTTCCAAAAATATCCCAACATGTAAGACTAGATTCCTCCCAGTGTCCCATCAGCCGACAGACGACCAATGCCATGAGGGAAATGTTGCTACATGGATGCCACAAAGTTTTCCGGGCTCTGCCTTTCCGAGTTCTCTTTATTTGTGTTTGGATGGGATCAAGGACATGATATCTTATGGTGTTACACATCCATGTTGTGGCCATGTCCTCTATGACCTCCATGACCTCAGCAAAATATCACAGATGTCTGGACCGACTGGTGATCAAACTAAATCAGCGAAGCCCTAGTTTTCTCTTTGGACATGTTCGGCCGACCTACAGGGTATAGAAACCGGCAAAGGAAGAAGATGTGTAACAAAGTCTTTCTCAGTAAAGCAGTTTCTACCGTCACATCTTCACAACATTGGTGCTCCTTCCTCATTTAGTTCTTTTCATCACCGGTATCCCCTGAAAATGTGTCCCGGATTGATGTTAAACTGTTGTGTCATGGGATTATATTCAGGCAAGCACAGATCTGCCCAGATCTTTCAAGTCTGACAGAACTGGCTCTCTCGCTGTAGCCTGTGATGTGTGTAGACAGGGAAGCTTTGGTTTCAACTTTAAAGTGTTTTACTCTGTGTTTCTCCTTCATTTCATCCCATTAGCTTTGAGGCTTCATGCTGAGAGAACCTGTAAGGGCTCCACTTTCTCCGGATGGTGTTAGCACTTGAAGTGAAGAAGAAAGAGTGGAGAGCAGTAAGCGTAGGTCCTCTATCCAGATTTACTGGTGTTGTTCACTTGACAGCTTAGTAGAATCGTCTGAGGCTTTGAAGCCAAGCCGAGCAGGAGACATCAAACTCATCATGCCCAGAGGAATCACCCAGCTTCCTTTCAAACACTTTCTCTCTCTCCCAGACACCAAACAGTTTGAAGTTGGTACTTATTCTTAACCCTCACTTTTCCCTTTCCCTGCTCTCCCTCATGGGTTGTATTCTCTCTCACAGAGGCATCTGATGGTTTCCCAGCACAACGTTTTCTTAATTTTGCCCTGGTTGCTAGGTGACTTTGTTTCTGCCAGGGCCAGACGGTGAGAGGGCAAAGCTGTAGAGACTGCCCAGGTTTCTTTTGGATTGGAGAGCCAGATCTTTTTAATGAAAACATAGCAAGGGAGAAGAGGCTCAGAGACAATATATTCCCCCGAGAGAAGCCAGAAGGGCAAGTCACACAATGGGGCTCTCACAACGCGAAGGCTCATATTGGTTTTTGAGGCGACAAGTCTGCTTTGTGACTGATGCGTTTCGAGGAGCAGGAGGATCTGTTTAGTACCGTATTACACCTCCTGCTGTTAGTTGGAATTTCTACCGTCTTAAGCCACATTTTGCCTCCTCTGTGGCTTGCATTTGCAGCACTGCACATTTAAATGGAGTTTGTTTGCAGGGACATTCAAAGATTAGGAAAAGGCTCAAACACAATCCTGAAACAATACGTGGTGTTTTTGCACATAAAACGTAGCAACATATGAAGGTTCATTTTTGCACACAGTGGTATGGCAAAAACAGCGTAACTAAAGGTTTAGTTGAGGTTTTAGTAGCTTTTTCCAAAGCCTTTGAATGCATCTCATAGCCTTTCGCAATGGGTGGAATTTGCAAAGTTATGGAGATAGGTCACCTGCCATCGGGTGAGCTAATTCTGGAGATTTTGTCACGAGATAACAGGTGGTTGTACAGTATATCGGGGAAAGACGGTAAGATGTAATGGACTAATTGGATATAATGTAACTTTTATAAAACTGGAACTGGAGGTCCGATCAGTCCTTTTCCCTGGAGCTTTCTACCGCATGTTATGGTCTTCCCCAACTTCGGCCTCGCTAGAGGTTTAGATCAGCTCAGCCATGACATCATAGCCTGCTTTCCACTGCCCCTCTCCTCTCGGCATGTTTATCCTCCCTCCTCAGAGCCTCTCCCCCCCCGAGGCTGCCAGCTACCTCCGTACCCTCTCCTTATCCTGTGGGAAGTTTCCACTCGCACCTGGCCTGCCATACCTGACCTGAGAGCAACTTTTAATATTTCACCAAGGCTGTGATAATGACTAACCTGCTCTACCTCCAGTTCTGCATGCACACTGCTTTATGGCCTCATTTGTGAATATTCACAGAAGATTAGCACGAACGTGAACCATTGCGGGTTCATTAAACTGAGATTACGATCTCCGGCTATTGGGCGTCGCATTATGCTGCCAAATAACTCGGCCATTTCCGTGTCCACCTCTCCCCAACCCCGTGCAGCATCTGTATGTTTTTGTTGCCAAGGTAGGTGCGGCAGGTTTACTATGGGCTGGTGCCAGGCTGTTTTAATCACCCTCTTCCCGTTGCCGAACCTTAGGTGTGGCCATCTGTGGTTTCACTGTTGCCTTAGAGATGTTCCTGGTTTTGGTTTATTTCCACAAAACCCATGTCTCTGTATCTCTTTCCTACCCTTGTTCCTGCCCCAACCCTCTGTCTCTCCATGTGTCTCTCTCCTTCCCCCACTGTGCTGACAAGCAGCCCGGAGCTATGGCCGCAGAAGAGGTAACGTGTGGCATTTTCTCTGGGGTTCTGTTTGCCATGCCGGCCGTGTCGCTCTCCGAGGCTTAGGGGGGTCTTAGTGTGGTGTCACTATCTGCTTTTCATCTGTGCTGTGATTGAATTAAATCATATTAATTTTGACACACTGTTTTCTATGTTGTGCATTTAATCAACATGGGGCAAGGGTCCATCTAATTTGTCTATATAAATCTTGTTTTGCTTGATGTTGATGGGGGAGGTGGGGGTGGGGGGGTCCTGTCTGCCAATTTCCTTTTCTCTCTATTCTGAGTCAGTGTTCTGCCTATAATGTCATGACCAATAGTGCAAAATAGGGATGTTGTACTGTAAATGCTTCTCATTGTAAAAGTAAAGTTCTAAAAATACATGACCTGTTTGCCAGATTTGGTACAACTAAACCTTTTAAAATGTTATAGCATGTTTGGTTGTAGCGCTTTCAAAATGAATCCTAGCGGTTTCATGAAGGAGTATGCTGACTCAGAAGTGACTCATCATCTGAATGGCAAGGATGGGTGCTTTCAACATGGCTCATCTCTGATTTGATGTGCTTTTTGACTAATTATGTCTTTTTTCAGCAAGAAGGAAAGCTGCCATGTGACATTTGTAAGGTCACTGCAATGTTGGGCTGCGGTTACATGTATATGTTTATAGTTGTAGCACAAGTTCGCTGAATAATCTCTGAATCTAATTGCTTTCAATAAAAAGTGAGTAAAAAATCAACCCTGCTAAAGAAAGAGCGATGAGTGTGGCTCTGCTGCATGGAACATCCACACCACAGGCAGAGAAGACATTGCTTCCATATGCATGATGTGTCCGTCTAGGAGAGAATATCATAAACATGCACATTACTGACTGATCAACAGTCCTTCCATTTTCATTATATGCTGCAGTTCAGCATGTTGCCTATAGGCCAGAATGACTGCTATTGTAATGAGGATTAGGAGAAGGAGTCACCAGGAAGTTCCCGAAACAGTGTTATAGCATGATTATAATCTGATATACACTATGGCCACAAGTATGTGGATGCCCAGACATTGCTCCCATATTGTTGTACATCTTCTTGCCTTTTCAACCTGGGAGTCATTGTACATTCATGGGTGTCCACATACATGTGACACATACACACACACTTTGTTGACAGGCTGAGTTCAGTCAGAAGTGTGACGTAATCCTCATATCCAAACTGATTTTGCTACAATTATAGTTTCCAGATGTCATTAATTCCCTGTCTGTCACACCCTCCCTGCCTTTTTACTAAACACTCTTGTACTTCTCTGTCCTCCCCTATTGTCCCTGTCTGTCTTCCTGGTGTCCTCCTCTTTTCCTCTCCTCCCAGGTCGCTCCTGTCTTTTCCCCTTTGAAGATGGTTTCCTCGACGACGGCCATGGTGACCCCTCCTTGACCCCGGGCCTGAACTCACCAACCCGCTGTCAGAACGGAGAGAGGATGGAGCGCTACTCCAGGAAGGTGTTTGTTGGAGGCCTGCCCCCTGACATAGATGAAGGTAAACAAAGGATTGTTTGTCGTTTTTACATCTAGAGGAAGCTTTTCACTCTGCTTTTCAGCACTGCTGGTTTATACTGATGCAAACTGTATTGTACATTTACAACTGGAAGCCTCCAAATACTTGTTGGTCATTTGCCACTAACGGTTACACTGAAGTATTTGAGCCTTGCTAAAGGGCACCTTGACACTCCTTGTTGAGGGTATTAATTTAACGCACTATTTAGCCACTGTAAACTTCTGTTAAAAAGCCTGAATGTTGATTTTGTTGCTGTACAGTTTGAAACTTTTATACTAATGAGCTGTAAGCAAAAAAACTAATGAAAATGTCATTTGTTGACCAGACCAGAGCCAAAGAATCTGCCCTTTTTATGCCGCAGAGAAATGTCCATATAGCAGATTTCAAAATCTGTAGATTAGAATTCACTTGCAATGCTTTAGTGTAACGTCTGTGTTACATCATGGATCTGTAATCCCAAAGAGTTTAACGTTAATATGGAACCGTTGAACAAGAATATGTTGTACTGAGTTGATGCACAATACGTGCCCTTAGCTGGTTGAAAAATTAATGAGTTTCCACAGCGTGAGTTAGCCCAGTGCAGACTGGATGTTCCCAGCCCGTGTTCCTGTTTAATGCAGTGGCTACTACTGCAGCAGGAACACAGCAAAAAATAGAAATTGTGTCTGTCTCAGCACTAAGTGTGGCCCTGTATAGAATCCTTTTTTATGCATTTTACATGAGCGACCATGCTATCTTATGTCATGAAACTAACATTCATGCCCGACTGTCTTTTATAGATGAAATCACCAACAGTTTCCGTCGCTATGGGCACCTGGTGGTAGACTGGCCCCACAAAGCTGAGAGCAAATCCTACTTCCCACCGAAAGGTAACAACTGTTTCTCAGAGCATAATCTGTATTTTCCCATCAGACATCAAAGTCTACACCAATAAATATCACCTTGGGTGTGTCGCCATTTTAGAGTTTTGTAAAGAATCATGTTTCCCAGAATTCGTACCTCATGCTGGGCAAGCTTGGAGGTGTCTGTTTATCTGAGCTACCCCCTGTAGTCATCTCGCAGAAAGACACATTCAGTATATAATGGCTCCATAATTGGCCACCAGGAGTTTGACCCGAGAGCTGTTTGCTTGAATGAGTACCTGAGTGTGGAAGGTGCTCTCCTTTTGCGCAGCCTCTCGGGTGTCATTTTCAGGCAGGTGATCAGAGCAGCACCAACCTCGTCCAGGCCTCTACAACACTCCCTCCGGCCCGGGAGCTGCCGTGTGTCATATTAGGAAAGCTATGAAAGACGCTTTGGAAATAACTGACATTCCATAGGCAGATGGTAATATGCTTCATCTGGTGGACCTGCGAAAATCTCTGCCAGTTTCTCCCTCACTCTCATTTTTCAACATCCCCCTTTTTTTTATTTTTATAGCTTGGGAGGATTATTTTGAATAGGCTTGGCTCTACTAATATCCAAAGCCAAGAGGAAAAATGGAGCATCCTTTTAGGGGAATGAATGAGCTTACAGCGGCTGGAGGACGCCGACATGTAAGGGGAGGAGACATGAGGGACTAGTGATCTGTTTAGAAATCATCTCTCACTCTAATTTAACCCCCCCCCCCACTCCAAAACTCCAAGGGAAACTGCTAAAATATCCTGTTTATGTCACACTCTCCATATTAACTGGCAAGGGAGCTTGGACAGATGCCTGGTGACAGAGTTCTTAGCACTAATAGCTTCAGGGTTGAGAGCTAGTGCACATCTGCATGTGTGTGTGAGTGTGTCCTACTGTCATGTGGACTGTGTAACGGCTGATTTACAGATGTGGGATTCACATCAAGAGGTCATCAGCCTCTCCTCGCGTTAAACGTCCTTCCAAGCTTGACCAAATGGAAGATAGTTGTCACTTTCCGTCCTGCTTCACATTAAACCACCGGCCATGTGCGTCTGTGCAGTTATGAAAGTGTTTTGGTTTGGAGATGACTCATATTGTGGCTCAGTCCAACTTCAGGGACAGACAAGGACTCATTTGGTACTTGGAGAGAACTGACGACTTAGTGAGGAAGTTAAGTTAACAGCGGATGACTTGTAGTGACGAACCCACAGAGAATTATCACCTGACTCTTGCAGATCCCCTCAGCTCTACGGAGCAGTTTAGCTTCTTTTAGCTTGTTGTTTTGGTTTTATGGCCCAGAACTTTACGTTTTGATGCGCTCTCACGGCTTTCATAAAGCTCGTTTCCAGTCACAGCAACAACATTTCAGTGAAGAAGCTCTGATGAACCCACTGTATGCTATGTGCCCAGCACCAAACGACAGACACAGTTAGCGACTAGCAGCCAAAGAGCCAGAAATTTCCCTCAAGAGTAGGAGGACTGTAAATGAATGCTAATGTTGCTTTGTTTCTGCTGGATGTGTAAATAGTAAATAAATGTGTAGAAAGACTATTCCTCAGGTCTCTCTTGAAAAAGAGATCATCTTTCTCAATGATACTGCCTGATTACATAAAGATTAATTAAAAAAACTGCTTGCCATCACATTCAACCTTTATGATATTATATGTCAGTGTGACCGGTATTTGATGCTGCTGTCTTGGCCGTTTCACTCTTAAAAAAGTGTGAGCCAAAAGTGTGTCACTATGGTGCTGGCGCTCACACCCTCTCCTATCACCCGACACTGCCGTCACTGTTGTTGGAAATAAGGTGGAAATGTTAGGGAGCTGTTTCTGTGTGTGATTGGGTATAGAAGAAGGAGGAGGAGGTGTCGCTCTCTGTACACTGGAGCCTGAGCGCTGGGAGCTATAAACTGCTACAAATGCTAATGCTCACGTCATTCTGAAATAACAGTGTGTCAGGCCTGTTGGCTTCAGAAGGTTACAACTGAAGTTTGCTTTTCACTGCAACCCATCATTATCCTTATCAGCTTTTTTATGATGTCGTGAAGCAAAATGTGCGTTCAAAACAGGAACTGGTATCTGCATTCCATGTAACAAGGCTCAATTAATGGCAGCAGAGAAGTGCTGCAGTGGCAACAGTCACAGTATTATATTGTACTGCATTACTCGGGCCCCGATTTATCTTTCCGCCCTCTTGTTGGGATTATATCCAGTGAGTGACTCCTTCAAATTGAGACAATTAGCGACGCCTTCTCTACTCTATCACTGACTACTCTCCAATTGCTCCATAGCTTCAGGGCCCGTGTTTGTTTTTAGGAGAGCATATGCTTGGGACTCCCTCCATCCACCCTGCCAAGCCTCCTCCTCCTCCTCCTCCTTCTTCTCCTTCTCCTTCTCCTCTCCCTTCATCATGAGATCTGCTGTCAGTAGTCGGTCTGTTTACATTTTGTGGCAGAGTTACAGCCCTCTGCAGATTTCTTTCTCTCTTCTCTCATGGGATAGATAATATACATGGAGGGTTGCCTACATCTATCCTGTCATGGAGAACTGCCTCCAGACCTTTGGAGCAGGCATGGACATTTGCTTGCAGCGAGAAAGGCCAGTTGTTGCCAGTTTGCTCTTTTGTTAGCTCCCATGTGTCTCTGAAAGCTAGTGGCTGATTTATGTCTAGGCCATTTTGGTCACTGGGACCAAACAGGTCTGTGTCCTCACCTATGTGAAATAAATCTGCCGACACACGTCAGTTATTGAGTACAAAAAGATAAGCCTGGATTTGTCACCATTAAAGCCAGAGAGATGCACATTGTGACTATGCTCACTCAATGTATCTAGTCATCATGGATTGGATTACAGCAAAGTCAACACAACTTTCAGTTGATGAGGTAATGGAGAGAATAGGATAGCACTGTGGGACTTTGATATAGCAGTGGAAACATGTTTGTGTACTACTTAGTGACTGACCCTAAAGTATCAGTTCCAAAGTGTGGTATGTGGATAATGTAAAGTATCAGCTAGCACCAGGTACCAATCCAAAACTTTCAGTCAGCAGTGTAACTTAAGAACGATTAAGACATTAGCATTTTCTGACGTTGTATTTGATTTTCATGCTATGGGAATCAAATACGATGAATAGGTATTTCATTCATACCTATTCAAGGTATGAATGAAATAGTTTGAAATTCTGGAAAAGATGCTTATTCACTTTCTTGCAGAGAGTTAGCTGAGAAAATCGATATCGTTCTTGTGTCTGTCTGGTAAAGGTGAATCTACAGCCAGCAGCAAGTTAGCTTAGCTTAGCTTATCTTAGCACAAAGACTGGAAAAAGGGGGGAACAGTTAGCTAGCTATGACATGTTAATCAGTGAGCTTTAGAGTTGCTGATAGACAGATTTTGTTATTTTTGGACAGAGCCAGGCTAGCTGTGTCCCCTGCTTCCAGTCTTAATGCTAAGCTAAGCTAACTGGCGCCTGGTGGTGGCTTCATATTGAACGTACAGACATTAGTGCAGTATCAGTCTTCTCACCTATCTCTTGGCAAGAAAGAGAATTCCATTCATACCTGTCTCCCATTTACCCTCGTAAAGCCTAGCCTCATACAGCCGTTTGCTGGTGGTTGCAGTTAATTGAGTTAATGTCTTTGTTTTTACTGCATTTTAAGAAATTGTCGTCAGATTGTTGTTGAGGTAACTGTTTCTCTTCCCATGAGTCAAACTGCTGGCCTAAGCTGCAGGAAAGACTCCTGCATGAGGTCATTGGTTTGTCTGCGCAACCCACGAGGCACTCTGCCTATCGTTTGTGTGTAAGCAGCGCTCTTTAGGTTGGAAAATGCTGCGGGTGTACGTATTCCCTTCCTCCCTGGACAGTGCTGGGAGCTCAGCAGCAAAGCCTTATAAATCTCAGGCACGAGCCACTGCAGATCTGCGCTTTCCTCCCGTGGCGTAAGCCTCTGCACTGCGCAAGCCTGATGGAAAAAGACAGATCCTCACCACCACTCAGACTAAATATGAGAGCATTAAAGTGGCATAAAGCCCTATGGAATCTGGTACAGTCTGTTTTAATGGGAGGCCTTAAGTGTAAAGCATTGCCATATTTATTGTACTATACGCACTGATATAATTGAGTATCCGTGTTCAGGCTATTGATCATAAAGACTGATGTAACCTTTTTTGCCAGAGAAACCAGCTAAAGTAGAGAATGATGGATGTAGCTCATAGCACAGATCTTGACAGGTTTCTTTTACAACACAAGTAAATTATAAGAGGATGCATTACAGTTTTGATAGTGTTCTAATTATACTGGAAATTGAACTGTAATGTGGTCTATTTGCATGCATTAAGGCTTTATTAGATGCCACCAGAGAAGCCAACTTTTAGGATTGTAAAAGTTTGTTTTTCATTTATTTTTAATGTTACATTTCGTTCCACTTATAACACTGATTTCTGTCAAGACAAGATGTTTGCCTGGAAGTAATGTGTCCTCACTTGTAAATTTCCTTTTGCCCTGACAGGTTTGGATGATGTTCACAGCACTTTCAGTGTGAAATTGAGTGGAGCACAAGGAAAAGGCTTTCTAGGCCCCTGCATCAGTTTTATAACTTTCTACCAGGTTTCATTAAAGTAGTAGTTTTATGTCAGTCTCCACAGTCTTTATACCTCCCCACCCTCGCTCTTCCTGCTCCCCTTGCCCAGTCATTCATTCTGCTTCTCTTCTTCTCTCCCAACCTTTTCTCACTTTTTTCATTCCCTTTCCATCTGCCTCGCTTCCTCTCCCCTTCCTTCTTTTCTCTCTCTCTCTCTCTCTCTCTCTCCCTCCTGCCCTGGGTCATGGAACACGTTGTTCCCTCCTTCAGACTCTCTGAGCTGCTGGCTAGCTCTGCCTTTTCATGCTGTTTTTTTTTTTTTTGTGCAAGACTGCAGTTGTTTTTTCTCTGAGGGGGGATGTCAGTGCTAAACCGCATGATTCCTCCCAATGACAAACCCCTCTTTATGTAACCCGGCAACACAGAGACAGGGGTCTTATGTTGAGTGATGACGAGGCACGTGGAGAAAGATGATGAAGCACAAAATGCTCTCATGTCGAGTCTGATTGTGTATTTTATTTGGCGGCTGGTGCAGAGAGGTTTACTCTGTGTTACAAAAAGATAGAGATTAGCTGGTCACTTAAAAGCAGCTGATTGCAATTAGATTTGCACTGTGAATATTTTAGTTTTGCCCATGATGGTACAGCTTGTTATCAGAGAAAACATTATAGCCCCACTGAGGTTGTTAGCCTGTTACTTGGCGGGGCTCATAATAACAACCACTAAAAACTGCTCATTAGTAAGAGCCACTTTGGTTATTTTGCATAATCCTAGATGCATACTAACTCCTCAACGTTGTGCATGCTAATGCATTAGCATGGAGCAATATTGTAGTATTGATCCAAAAGGGACACGTGGATAAGTATGGTGTCTGTGGTTTCATTTCTTAATCATAATGCTTTTCTTTTCTCATCATTGTAGACATTATTACAATACACTTTTTTTCTGCTGGCACATTTACCTCGGAGCCCTCATGAAGTACTTAACAGCCTTTTTGTGAGAACATTTTTGTATTATATAAAACAATGTCTTATAATTTTTTAAGGGCTGGCATAAAGGTCATCAGCATCATATCATAATCATCCGTGGTCAGTAACAACATGATGTGTGTTGGCAGAATTAACACTTCATAAAACCATTATCCATTCCAGGCACAAGCAGAGCTCCTCCTTGAGTTCAAAGTTGAGAACAAGGATGTCCGTTGCTGCTATTTTCTCTTTTCTCTGCGACCAAAGTTCCATTAACTCTAAATGGTTTATGGTGTATAAAGCAGGGATTCAACTAACAAGGATGTTTAGTGTCCATTAATCTCATAGATTCATCTTTTTCTTTTCTCACACATGTTCCAAAATAGCCTCAAAACACTCAGTTTACTGTCATATATGAAAAAGATAACAACAAATCCTCACATTTGAGAAGCTGGAACCAGCAAAAGATTTGGTAGTTTTGCTTGAAAAATGACTGGAATTATCAAAGTAGTTGCTGGTTTATTTTCTGCTCCATCCACTAATCAACTGAAATGTTTGAGCTCTACTTCAATTAAGTGTGTTTGGTGGATGCTATAAAAATGCTGCTTTTGGATGCTATTTTATATTTGTCCACGAACCTGTGCACACATGTAGTTTTCTTACACTTTAAAGTCATCCGTTTGTAACACCACATGGTGATCTACACTGCTGTCTGCTGATATAGATGCAAACTGCCATCACTGCTCTGGGCAGGACACTGTCACGTCACTGTGACGGGGGACCCGCCACATGCATCAGGACATGCACGTACATGCACACACAAAAGCAGCAGCTTTTTCACACACGCCTGCTTACGCACCTGCTTTTTTCCTTTCCACCTTTTATTCCCCCTCCACACACACACACACACACACACACACACACACACACACCACATACACACACACACACAGAGCAGCACAAGCTCTCTCGCTTCCTCCCTGCCCTACCCTGATACACACTCTGGCTCAGACCAATCCACATACCACAGTTGACTAGGTCTGCCGAGTCAGGCTTTATTTCTCTTTCCCCTCATCCCATCTGCAGCAGCTCCACTAAGGAATGTTAAAAGTGAAACATGACAGTTGCACATTCCTCTTCCTCACCATTTTCACTCAGGCATTTGTCGGCGTAAGTGCATGTGTCTTGAGAGTGTGTGTGTGTGTGTGTATGACACTGAGAGGCCATTTGTGAAAGCAGGCTTCTCAAGAGAGGCCGGAAAACATGGCTTATGTAGTAGTCTCGAGAGACGCTCCAAACAAAGTGATTGGAAGTTGGAGACGGTGTGTACTGCCCGACCACTCAGACAGCAGCTCAAATTCCTCTGACTCATGGGTGCCACAGATGGTGCTGGGCTTCTGCTCACATCACCACAGCAATACACTTATCATTTGCAGCCCATTCTGAAAGATGACTGTGTGCACCAACATCTACTGCTACAGTGTTGCAAGTATAATATATATATATATATATTCACCTCGTCTCTTTGGACTGTGTATGTATTATTTCGCTGTCAGGAAGTGGCTTCGGGCTCTCGGCTCATGTTTTTTTTTGTCCTTTCTCAGAAGGGGTATAAATCCGATCTCTATACTAGCTGACCCCTGTACCATCGTGTGACTGTTGGCTTTCTGTCCCTCTCAAAGGGGCTTAATAGCTCTGACCTTGAATAAGGGCTGTGCTCTCAATGCTAAATTATTCAGCAGTACAGAGTGACTCTCTGAATTGCTCTTTCTTTCTGCCTCGAACAGACATCACCAAACTCTCTCTACCTGAACCAATTCTCAGGGAAGATCCGTAGTGTGTTAGGCTGATCAATTTTGCATGGTGGAGCACTCTTAGCCATTTAATCTGAAGCAGCGCAGGCAGCAAGGTGCCGGGTGTAGAGCGTCTTATGGAGGCAGGCAAGGCGAATGAGGACAGAAGAGCAGGCCACAAGGTCATATGCCTGCGTTTGTCTCAAACTATGAATAATTACAATGGAAAAAGTATGGGGCTTAGTCATAAGATTGTGACTTGTACAATGTAGACACTGGAAAAAAAACACTCGAATGTCAATGATTTTTTAAAGTTTAGAGTTTAAAGCATCATGGTCACAAGAGTATGATTTTCCCCCCGTCTTTGCTCGTCTTTCCAGGCTACGCCTTCCTGCTCTTCCAGGAAGAGACTTCTGTTCAGGCCTTAATTGATGCCTGCATTGAAGAGGACGGCAAGCTCTACCTGTGTGTGTCCAGTCCCACCATCAAAGACAAACCGGTAAGCAGCGGACATTCGTGGAGTAAAATACCATTTCAGTAGATTTATGTCTTCGCTCCACCTTATTCCCCCATCTGTCCAAAGCTACAGGTCTTTTTCAGGACACCAATCATGTAAACTGTACACTAAGAATAGAAAGGAATAATGATGTTTCAGTCTGGACCAAAGTGATGGACTAACCAACAGGCCGGCACTGTCATCCATAGATCCACGCTGCTAGCATGCTAGAAAATGTACAGGCAGTATTCTACACGTTGCTCTAAATGACCACATTTCTTTCTAACGTAGGTCCAGATCCGTCCCTGGAACCTGAGTGACAGTGACTTTGTAATGGACGGCTCTCAGCCTCTGGACCCCCGCAAGACCATCTTTGTTGGGGGGGTGCCTCGGCCCCTGCGCGCAGGTAACTAATATAGAATATCTTTGTTGCGATCCCCCAAAAGCCTCTAAATTGGCTTCATAACGTTGGCTGGCATGGAGCGCAGAGGCTGGAGGCTATAATGAAAGTTCTCCCTGTGAGAAAGCAATCCTCTACTTGGGTTTCCAGGAAGCGGGCCAACTGGTGGTCATGTTAAGAATTCATGGTGTAATGGAAGGCACTGTCCTTCTGTTCTTTGGATAAACATCGTTGGCTTGTCTGCAATGTGACCCCCACTAATTATACCAGCAGTTTGAGACTGCTGCTCTGATGAAGAGTGGAGTAGGATAGGTTTTTACCTCCGCTATTAAAAGCGCCAGTCACAAAAGTCCAAGTTAAACCTTTTACTTAGTTTTTTAAGAAAGAATAAGGACTTTCAATTTGAGGAAGAAATGCCAAAATGTTCTTTAACTCACAAAAACTCCTCATCTCTCCCTCATCTTTCCTTTCTCCAGTGGAGCTGGCTATGATCATGGACCGGCTGTACGGAGGTGTTTGCTACGCTGGCATCGACACCGACCCAGAGCTCAAATACCCGAAGGGAGCCGGTCGCGTGGCCTTCTCCAATCAGCAGAGCTACATTGCTGCCATCAGCGCCCGCTTCGTTCAGCTGCAGCACAATGACATCGACAAAAGGGTGAGCGAGTTTACGCACTTCATTCACAATATCTCCTCCGCCGCCACTGAGGTTTCACAGTCATTCCTCCGGCATGCTGCAGAGCTGAACTCGGCCTGAGCCCTCGGCTCTCCCATGGATCACAGCTTTTATTATAGCCGGCTTTTCAGCCAACTCCTACAAAATCGGAAGGCCAGACCCGCCTCTGCAATCCCTATGGCCTTCGGCCGCCGGAGTCCCGACAGATGTTTCAAGTTGCAGACACACAGGGTTGGTTTAATTATAGTAGTTCCCTATACATGTATATTCACTGGGGCTGTGCTGCAGCCTGCTTATTTTACAGATCGTAACCGAGAGAGACTGGTAGTCAGCCAGGAAGCCGAGCCTCTGTAGGGCGGGGCAGTCCACCCCACCTCAGCTATCACCATCCATCTTCAGTGGGGGTTTAGGGTGTCCTTATTATTACTGGAACCGGGTGGAATACAAATAATGTTCAAAACAAGTTAAAGAAAATAACATTTATGAAAGAAACTAACTGTAAGTGGCTCTTGATGATAGGACGCGGAGGCTCTTTCCTCCTGGTCATCTTCACGTCCACTGAGTTGCTGTTGGTATTTAATAGCTTGGCAGCGTTCTCATGTCGTGTGGATTTTGCAGAGTTCAGCTGAGAGGGGCAGCCTCCTACAGTAGAAGGATTTGATAACCTTTCATTTTGTGGCCATGCTGTAACAAGGTTAGCATCCACCCCTGCCTACTCATGCGCTGAGGCGTCTCCATGGCGACTGAGCTCTCATTTCTTGTCTCCCGGCTTAGTGGTCAAACTCATTTCACTGCTGGACGGGAGGATAGCTGCCTCAGTCTAGCTTGGATTCATTTAGAACATTGCACAGAGGTTGCCTTGCAGGGGTTAAAGGAGCTAACACACCAGAATCAACATAGCTGTTTAACACATTTACATTCTATTTGTGTTGGTTTTACTTTATTACTGGCATCAAGAAGAAGAAGATGCCAGTTAATTAATTCACCCTTTTTCAAATGTAATTTTCTTATAACAGTGAGAATCCCAGATCATTTCACTTTAAAAAGATTCTTTTAAGAGTCAGTATGAGGCTTAAAATACTTAACCGCCTTCATAGTCCCAAAGGTTAACACTTGCTACTGTAACTACACAGGTCTTGCATACAGGCCAACATTAGAGCTGACTGCTGGCTAGGAGAGTAGAGATGACCAGCCGTGTTGATCCGTGCCTGCCACATCTCCTTCTCTTCTCCCCAGGTGGAGGTGAAGCCTTACGTCCTGGACGACCAGATGTGTGATGAGTGCCAGGGGGCACGCTGTGGGGGGAAGTTCGCCCCCTTCTTCTGTGCCAACGTCACCTGCCTGCAGTACTACTGCGAGTACTGCTGGGCCAGCATCCACTCGCGAGCCGGCCGAGAGTTTCACAAGCCACTGGTGAAGGAGGGGGGCGATCGCCCTCGACACGTGTCCTTCCGCTGGAGCTGAGGGAGGGAGGGGTCACGAGTCAGCCCTGCCCCGGTGAACCCACACCCGACCCCTTAAAAAAAAATTTAAAAAAACCCTCCTGCACCCTTCCTACCCTACAGGCTGGGACGGCGCTGCAACCACCTCCCACAGCCCCACCTGCTCCACCCTGCTCCCCACAAACACCTCATGAAAAAAGCAAAAAGGATACTGTCAAATACACGGGACGTTGTCCATGCCACATGGCTCTGAACTCATTGTCAGTGTTCCCCTCTGATGAAGCATTGCGGGGAAATGAAATGCGAAAGTCTATCAGATTAGAATTTGCACTTTGGCACAAGATCTCACTAAACACACACAGGATGGTATGTTAGACACCTGGCCACCTACAGGTCCCCGTTCTGTTGACTGGGTGGTGTGGTACGTCCAGTCGGACCCCGCCTTTCTAAGACACAGGTGGGACCATACAAATATTTAAAAAGTATATATTTTTTGTTTTGTATCTATCTATACACATATAGATAATTTAAATTTTATGTAAAAAGAGCATGCACTTATTTTCAAAAGCTGTAGTTATATTGCCCCTAGTAAAAAAAATCCTTACCAAAGGCAAATGAAATGAATGCATACAGAAAAGCTAAATAGGTGGCACAAGATGTAGCAAGATTTAACAACTATCCAGTAGTGTGGGCCATATCGCCCAGAGTAAAAGTTACACGGCTATATCCGCTCTCAATTCTGACTCTGAAAATAATAATACCTCATATGCGCAATCAGATTAGTTTGCTTTCGATTTGTAGGTCTTTATTTTTATAATAACATTATTTTTTAGTGTTATGTAAATGTAATGCTGCAATAGCTTTGCTGCTAAATCCACGGTATAAACAGATACCATAAGTACTTTATTCAGGCTAGGGTGTAACATAAGAAATACCAGATCTACACACGTACCTGGTGTTGTGGGCTGACCAGCTGTCGGGGGGTTTGTGGGGGTCGGGGTGGGTCGCCCCTAACTGCATGTTTATTTCAATCAGGTTGCTGCATGCAATAGACTTTGAGTATCATGTCTACTATTCGATTCTGCCCATGTTTGCACAAACACACTATAGACGTTCGTTGGAGTCGCACGGAACCGGACACAAACAGGGAAGACTGGTCGGAGGAGTCGCGGCGGCTCCACGGGGTGAACACATCCAGGTGACAGGGGGGGAAACAACTTTAATAATCACAAGTCAAATTAAATGTAGGATTACCATTTAAAACTGTATAGGTGAAGTACTTTTTTGCAGTGATTGTTGATATAATTGTGCAATTTTTTATACCGTATGTAGTTCGGTCTGAGTATGCCTAGAACTGTGATTCGCTTTAACTGTCGTTAATGTCCGACATAGAAGTCCTGTGAAACTTCATAACTAGTGTATGCACACGTATATATGTTCTCCTGTACACACACTTGCACCAGTATACACAGGAGCCTCTCGACACACACACACACACACACACACGGACGGCTGTCTTTCTTACGCACACAAACAAACAGGCCTACAAACAGTCTGATCTGAAGAGAGGACGCAACAATGTGAGCTTAAACTGAGAACAGAGGTTTGTTTTATTTTTTTAATTTGTTCCACCGTTGACAAAAGCGCACGTTTACGTCCCAGAATGCAACCAAAGAGCTCACGTGTTCGACTTTTAACAGAGCACCTGACGCGCACAGCGAGCAGCCACCCGCAGAGCAGCTGAGGGTGCAGTCGATTAGAGACGGGGCAGGTGGGGAGGAGAGTCGGAGGGGCGGGGTGGGATGAAAGGAAACAATGAAGCTACTGGAGACCCGAGGCTGATAAACGGAGCTCTGCACGTGCCCTCACTACATGGCCGGGGTGGGTGGGAATCTGCAGATGTGCAAGCTGGGGTCATCATATTTATCCAGATTTTTTTTTCCTGCAAAGCTTGAAGTAATGGACCTGCTAAAAAAAACAAAGGTGGACATAGTATATATCTTTTCCTTTTTCTCAAAAGGTTATAGTGCGCAGTTCAAACAGGAGTGGGTGGGTGGGAGATGGGGGGGGGGGGCAGGTGTTTGGTAGTTATGAATGCAATGCATAGAAACTTAAGTATTGGCTGCTGAAGACGGAGCGGCTCTGGTTTGGGGGTCGGGGGCCAAGTTACACTGGTTTTAGCGGTTTTGTGGAGAATCCCACATTATTGCAAGTTAATGTGTGTCCCACCCCCCACTATTTTTCGTTGTTTTGTCCGTGAGTTGTGATTGTCCCGTGCTGGCGCCCCGCAGTCCCTCTCCTCTCTCTCCTTTTTAGTCGCAAACTGTTTTTTTGTTTGTTTGTTTTGCTTTAGGATAGATGTTTTTGTTGTCCAAAAAAAACAAATTGAAACGAAACAGAAGATACTTTTTTACTGATAGAAAAAAAAGACTTTAAAAAATAAGAAGCTAACCATGAGTAATAATAAGCATCCCTATGAAAGTGAATTCTGGGTGTTTTTGTGACATTTCTTTCCCCACCCAGACAGGTTTTCTATGTTTGTTCCTTCTCTATGATAGATATTTGTTATGCACTACTCTTTGTATCTGAACAGTTTTCGACGGTCAGCAGTTCTTTTTTGTTAAAAGACAAAGCGTGCTTTCTGACTGACAAGATCTTTTGCAATACCTCAATTTTGAAATATATTAGGAGAGAAACTGATATTTTCTAAGTAAGTTTATTCAGAAGAAAAAATATATATTAATTTAATTCTTCAAGAGAAATGATTTAACAGATGGTTGATTTTTTTATTTTTATCATGCTTATTTGCTTTTATTTTAAGAATTTATTTTTTGAAAAAGACAACAACTGAAGGAGCTAGAGCTTTATAACTAATATAACGATGTAGTTAGTGAGAGTACAGTCTACTTTATTACAGTGGAAGTTAGGGTGAGTGTCCCACTGGTGAAATTGGTCGAATCATAAGAGAAGAGCTCTTTAGAAAAAACAAAACAAATCAGGTGCTCAGAGAGAAAACTGAACATATTTCCCACCTTTTTGTATATTTATAATCAATCATTTAATATGCTGACCAGAGTTGTGAAAGAGATCTTCTGTTCATTATTTTTTTAAGAGACGTTTTTTATGTTTCCTAAAAGTATGTGCTCCCTTTTGTTTTGTAAAAAAGCAACGTGACCCTGATTTGTTAGCCTGACGCTGTCGGGTGAAAAATAAAAGGAGACTTGTGAGAGTCACTGAACAGGTGGAGGTAGAGAGACAAGAATGTTATTTTTAACACAAAACAGACACAAGTGTTTTCACCTGTAACTTGACCGGAAGCCCCCAAGGTGCATCAATTGACTGGTGGCCTTCTATTCACGCAAAACTTGAATTAGTCCCATTTTTTTAAGGCTAAGAACCTTGATTCTTTGTTGTAATGTGCAATACTGTTTGTACTGTTTGTAGAAAAGAAGAAAACACGAAAAAGAGGCATAAATCTTTATTGCAGAATTATTTTCATTGCAAGCATTGTGATTCACTAAAATCATTTTCTACTGTGTATTTACCTACTCTACCTGCTAGTACCTTCCAGTAGTAATGTAGCCTTTGTACTGAGAAATTTTCATTATTTTTAGAAAGTTTTGCTAAAAAGAAAAGAATTTAAACATATTTACATATTTTCATTTTTATTTTGTATTTTTCTTTACAGACTTGTTTCTCAACCATTAATAGTTATTTCTGGGGGAGACTTTCATATCTGGTCAATGTCATTAATATTATTTTGTAATTTTACTTGGAATAAATTAATTTTATGATGCTAATTCTTTAAATGTTATATTTGTTTTTCATTTTTTGAAGCTGAAAAAAACCTTTAATATTGTTACTAAAGTGTCTCGATTCTTGAAATGCTAAGCTTTGTGTGTTAACTCGCTGATGTTGCTTACATTAGTGTGAAAATGATCTACGGAGAAAAAAACCTCTTCAAAACAACAGATTGGTGGTTGGTGATGTTTAAGTGATTCGCAATGTAAACAAATGAATGGGCAATAAAATAAAAATGGCAGAATGGAGCATACATGCAGTATGTTGTCATGTAATTGTGGAAGATGGACAACACCGCTGACCATTTACATTGCTTCTGCTACTCCAATACTACTACTACTACTACTACTACTGCTATTACCACTAACTCTACAATAACTCCTCCTCACTTTGTTGCAGTGGAGAGCAAAATATCTTCACGTGCTCAACAACTCCTAAAGAAACAGCCACATCACGTCGTCCTCTTTCTCGTAGGTTCGGTCCCTGCAGAGTGCACCAGTGTGTATTTAAAGTATGAATGTAAATGTGGAGATGCACTGTATAATATATAATGTTTGGAGAGTGCATGTATCGCTGTATAATCTTAATTATTCATAGGAGGTAATGGTCTGTGTTTTTTCTTCCCAAAATTTTGGCTTGTTTCTGTACTATAATTCTTTTGCAAAATCCTCCATTTCCCCTCCTGATCTTCTGCCTTAAAAGAATAATTTGACATTCAGGGAAATACACTTATTCGTCTTCTTGCCAAGCGTTGTATGAGAAGATTGACACCACTGTCACGTCTGTTACTACGCTACATATAAAGCTACAGCCAGGAGAGGCAATAGCTTAGCTTAGCATTAGCACCCAGCCAAGAATTAGTCTGGCACAAAACACATCACCGTAAAACTACAGCTCATAGTTTTACACGTTGGTTTGTGTACAGATTAAAGAAACAAGATCTAACATGTTTACATCAATTATTGAGCTGTAGAGGTGCTGGTATGCAGATTTTTGGACATAGCTAGGCTAGTTCACATGGTTACATTTGTACATCCAGGCTATTTCTTGGCCAGGAGCAGTGACTTCCTGAAGTTTTGCCCAAGAACACATAACTCCTGTAACAACGCAGTGTGTCGGTTTTTGTACGAATTTGCCCAACAAGATATTTTGTGTTAATGAGTGAGCTTTAGAGGTGCTAGAAGGCACATTTAGTTGCTTTTGGACAGAGCCAGGCTAGCAGTTTCTAGTTTTTATTTTAAGATTAGCTAACTCTCATCTCACTCTAAATACGGCTGCAAATAAGCATATTTCCCAATATGTCGAACAGTTCTTTTGATTTAGGCTGAAGCTCCATTTTGTGTTTTTGACGTCCCGTCCTCTATGGTCTTCATCCAAAAAGACACTCCAGTGAGAATGTGAGAATGTTATTTCTGGCTGGCCTTTTCTACCAGTTTAAACAGTTGATGCTAATACCAACTCCCCCCGATGTATTTCAAATAGTCCCAGACTTTTCTCTCTCCCATGGCTCAGTATTATTCACCACCATACCACCAAGCATTTATCTCCTGGCCTTTTTCTTTTTCACTTAAAATAATTTATACCTGAACTGTAACACAAACATGTATGTGCAAATGAAAAAGATCATGAATTGGATGATGGCAACCATTTTATATACTCCTCTCTATAGATATACGTATGTACTTCATGTATCCAGGCTTGGATAGTATACTGTATATTCACTTCTGCTTCATGGGCGTTCTCTGGGTAGGTAAACACTGTAGGTCTCGTCATGTTGTGATCTCAAAATAGATGCAAAAAAAATAAATTGCTAGTGTGCTTTTTTCCCCCCCACAAACATCTCACTACTTTTGAAATGTACGTTTGTTTGTTTTTTCCCCCCGTAAGGCATCTGTGCTTATTTTCTAGGTTTTTATTTCCGGACTTGAACACTGGTTCTATCTTGGCGAGGCTTTTTGAGATTGTTGACTTGGTCTGAACTTTATGCAGTATAACTGATTTGAAAACATGGAGCTCAATGCTGCTAATGCTTACTACTGCTTCAGAGTTTGTAGTTCCCTCCTTAATTTTTCCTTTTTCTGTACTAATAAGCAAATCTTATTAAACGTAGTTGTATGAAGCTGTGAAACCTTGTGGTCTTTGGCATGGCATCCTCCCCCTCTCATCCATCCGTCCCGTCACACACACTGGACCTTGTAGAAAAGCTGACCAGTACTAACTTGCATTTCGCCCTTTGGCAACTGACTCTTTATATTTATCCGTCCTTTCAGTGTAATGAGTCCTCACATGGTGAGGCAGACAAAAGATCCATAATGAACGGTTTCTGTACTTCTGTACATTTAGTAGCAGTTCTGGAGCTTTTCATCGGATCACACGCTCTTCCTCAACAAATGCAGTTTGCGTAGTTGTCCGGGAATTGTAGATGTTCAGATTTCATGGGAACAAAGAGGCTGAAAAGACAGGAATCTTCTCAGCAGATGCCTTATTGTATAGTTGCAGTGTAACAATGAAATATTTCACTTTAAAATCTGCATTTATGTGGTTTTAATTCCCTTCTTAAATTAACAGGTCATTTGAATTTTTTTCACAAATTCAGATTGGGTCAAGTGACATAAATTCAAAATGAAAAATTCAGATTTACACAACTGGACAGGTTACTTTCCGTCAGTCACAGCATCCAAGAAAGAGTCAGAAGCAAATCTGCATCCCGGACTTGAATCTGAAATTGTGAACTCAAAATGACATTTTGAAATTGTAAAACTTAAGATTATTCTACTACTTTACATTATTCAGTAGTGATTACACAATTAGGTATTGTTGCTTATAATAAATAAACTCTTATTTATGCCGCTCTTTGCTTCCATAAACTTTCCACTTCTCTGAGCGCATCAAGGATTTGTTGCATTGGTTTAAAAGTTGAGAATGAAACTTCATTCTTGGAAACAAAAAGGTAGTAAATGATTTTGTCTGCTTCTAACAGGTCAAGCACGAACTCAGCTGCTGCAGTGCTTCCTTTACAGCATGTGTCTGTCAACAAGCAGCAAATGATCCTTAAATATGTTTTGTTGTGTCAAAAGACGACCATTTTTTAGGTTCCTTCACATCTCAGTGTTCTTTTTCTTGGATGTACAACCACACCATCTACTGGGCGTTCACATGCAAAGAAAAAAAATGGCTATGTAGTTCAAAAGGTCTGTAGAATTTATTACAATTCCACGATCATAAACAAAAAGCAGCAATTACAGAAATATGTACAAGGCTATTATTTCTTTTAAAATACTTGTGGTAAGTTTCAGGTACCAGTTTCAGCTTGGCCCCATGTTCAGTCTGTAATGCTGCTTCCAGTGCAGTGCTCTCCCAGCTCTTTGTTTTCACACCACATTTGGAGGACACAATGCAGATTCATTCTTTTCTCCACCAATCAAACTCGATGGCCACAGGTCATGTGAACAAACTCTCCCAGAGCGAGTGCGAACGAGCGCCGTCTGGAGAGTGAGCTCGGCAGAGTTCCTCCAGCGTTTCCCTTCGTTGTACAAAAACATGTTTGTATCCATCAGTCAGAGCTGTTGACGAGTGTGGCTGGGTATCAGTGCTTTTAAGACATTGTGACAAGGGGGGGTGAGGGGTGGTGGTAGTGGGGCAGATAGGAGAGTGGTGTAACGGGGTAATGGTGTCTGTTAAGCAGTTAACACTGTATATGCAATGTGGGAGGAGGGCGGCGGGCTGTGAAAGCAGCACCTGGTGCATCATAAAGGACGACTAGGATTACGAGTCGCTGTGTGCTCGGGAGACTACGACATCATCGCTGTACGCTGTGGTGATGCTGCTGTTCACTAGTGGCGATGGTGGAAACAAACACTGGGGATGTTTGTCGCATGGTGGTACGTCGTCGTCACAAACGGTTGTTGCAGAATCACTTAAGCACTACAATATAGAGGTCGTTCTTATTTTGGCTGTGTTTCACTTATTGCTTCGGGACATGTACCCTAACAGTTCTTGTGGGAGATGTGGGGGCGGGCTCTGACCAGGTCCTGCTCGGCCAGCAGACGGAGGCTACGTGGAGTCACAGCTGCTACTGCAGGGAGTGCATGAAGGTATCCAGGTTGTACTCCGTGTCGTACTGCTGCTGGTCCCACAGCTCTCCCAGCCCGTCCAGCACCGACTTCATGCAGGCCTTTCCTGAGGTCGACGCCGACTGCTCGCCCTTCTGGCCCTTCTCACCCTGAAAACACACATTTATACACAAAGACGGTTCAGCTGATGACGCACGTTCCACAGGTAGCAGCACCACGTGCTTGTTCCACAGGCGTGTCTGGAGTGCAGGGGAATGCCAGCTAACAGGCGTGTCAGGTGTTTTGTTCACAGCAGACTGAAGTTCAGAAACGACAAACATTCTGGTAGAAATTATTATTATGCCTGGGTTTGTGCTTCTCATCTAGCCAATGTATCCCAGATGGCCTAAACAACAGCCTGACTCATTAAATGGGACCTTAGCGACTGGGCTCCGTTTGTCTTTGATGTTATTTTTTTATTTTTTATTTTTATTTTAAAAAAGGTGTTACAATCAGCTGTGGGACATCCTGGCCTCATTCACACCTGCCGTAAACACGGGATCTGGATCATCTCACCCTCAGCCCTTTACATTTCCACCAGGCATTCACGTGACATCCACACGTGGCACGTGAACAGCAGGCGTCACTGGGTCTACACAAGTCATTAAATACCTGTGGTGCACATGGCATCACCGAGATTAGATGAAATCAGGTTTCTGCAGAATACCAACAACAATGATACTTAGTAGCATGTATACACTCGATGCCATATTCATGCTTTTTGTCGTTAAGTTTCTCAGCAATGTTATTATTTCTGTTTTCAGAATTCCTGTATGAATAAAAGTTGCAACTTGTCTCTGTCCAGCCTTTAGTGCTGCAAAGAAAACCTAGTTAACATTTTACAGTGTTGACAGCAGACACCACCATGGACAAATCTACATGACTGGCATCATGACAAACTGCTGGATTTAGCTCACAGAACATCGCTGAGACGTCTCCCCCCCCCCCATGTTTCTCCTCCTCAGTCTGGTCTTTGTGAGATCTCACCTTGTCTAGAGTGAAGAGATTGAGGAGCTGGTCTGTGCCCATGCTCTGCAGGCTGGTGTTCTCTTGGCTGATGACGGTGTTGGCAATGCTCATCTTGAATTTCTGCAGACCCATGATCTTCTCCTCCAGCGTGCCTCGTGTGATCAGCCTGTACACGTTCACGACCCGTTTCTGCACCGACAATAATAAAACAGTTCACACGTCGCATTCTTTTTCACTTCACTTGGTTCTTTTTGCATTGCTGGTTTCAGACTTGAGCAGCAGTGTCACATCTCAAGGCTGTTGCATCAAGGAAACACTAAAGACCATGTCACATCCTACTGTAGGAAGACTCATCATCCTTAATGCGCCTGGAATTTATTGAAAGCTCCCAGCCTGGGACATTGTTTACAAGGGCACATGCCCATTGCTGTGTGCTAAGGGTATCTAACAACAGCACCTGTCCTATTCTATGGGCACGATCCATGGCCTGCAGGTCCCTCATAGGGTTCCAGTCATGTTCCACAAACACCACGGTGTCTGCACCCGTCAGGTTCAGACCCAGACCCCCGACATGGGTGGTCAGCAGCAGCACGTCAATGGATGGGTCATTGTTGAACCTGAGAATCCGAGAGCTCACAGTTAGCAGCAGCACAGTCCTGAACCAAACGCCTAACTTGTTGACAAAAAGCAAGTGCGTGAATCAACCCGCTGACCTGGAGACGATGGAGTGGCGCAGGCCAGCCTGCACGCTGCCGTCCAGCCTCAGGTAGGTGACGGAGGGCAGTTTGGGTTTCAGCAGGTCATGCTCCACAATATCCAGCATACTCTTTAGCTGACAGAAAATGAGCACACGGTGCTGGGCCACCACCGCCTCGGTGCCCCCCTCGGATCCTCCACCCCCACCGAGACCACAGTCCAACAGCAACTGGAGGGCGGAGAACACGGAGCCACAGCGTGAGACAGTGGAGGGTGACAGTACAGTGAAACACCTGCTCTACCAACTCTTCACCGCCACTCTCATGGAAGCATACGACTTTCACCAAAATGTAATTGTTTAAAATGCACATTATTATGGTCTGTGTGAAGCACTTGAGCAGACATGATGCGGTGCAGTTGACCTAAGCAGCACATCACCTGTTTGAGAGCGGAGAGTTTGGGTGCATGCTGAATGTCCCGCAGGCTGGAGCTCTGACCTGCCAGCTGCTCGGTGATGCGTTTGTACTCCGGATGCTGCGCCGTCAACACCAAGCTCGGGTGGTTACACAGCTTTCTCAGGTACTGCAGCGCCTGGCAGGATGTAGAAGTGAAGGAAATTATTACGGCTCGCTCATAATGAGAGATGAAGTACGTTTTAATTAATTATGGTTCGTACAGCTTCTTGAGTGTAACATTCAAGCACTTTTCAAGGTATCTAACAAAAAAATGTCCAGACAGAATTTTTGAAGCCTTTATCGTCACATCTAAACTGTTGCTATAAACGCCAGCAGACAACAAATATGAAGGCGGGATCATATCATTTCAAATATATATTATTCAAGGAGTATATTGGAATTCAATAACATTCCTGAAGGATTTTCCGGACTTCATATGAACCCTACTTACTGCTTTGATTCCAAACCACCACACATCTGCTCCGTAAAACTCAAGTTTTATCATTGCATTCTATGAACACATGATGTGATGGACAGACACGCAGCAATGTGCCGACAAAAGGCAGGAGGAAGAAGCCTGCTAGCACCTAAACATGGATGTAAACAATGCTGAAAACTGTTTTGGAAAGTTTTGATTTTTTATTTTAAGAAAATGAATTCACACGCAATGCATTTTATAGTAAACAGTAAACACAACTCTGCCATTGTGCAACTTTATCTACTGAAAGTTTAAATTTGATGTCAGCAAGAGATGCATTTCTAGAAAAAACTAACAAATGTGTACCTGGAAAACGTGGCCTGTGGCCTTGAGTTTAGGCTTTTCCTCCTCTTCTGTAGAGGCTGTAGAGATGCTGTCCTCCACACTGGCCTTGGCTCTAGACTTTGCAAAGTCTTCATATAACTGAACCTGCAGGTCGTGAGAAAGCATACCAGGTTGTTACAGTAAGGCTGAGCTAAAAGAATGATGCCATTTACAATGCATTTATATGGAAGGTCTGGCCTTTAATGTTATTAGCTACTTGTAGTCAACAAAACAACAAGTTAATGCAATGGCCACGAGTACCTGTAGAGGACTCAGGTTGCAGTAATAGTCCTGAATTATTTTAGGAGGAAGGTCCTGGAGGACATCCTCCTTCATCCTCCTGAGAAGGAAGGGCAGCACCTGTCGATGTAGAGCCTCCATCGCCAGGACTCCTAAAACCAATTTTAAGCACAGTTAATGTCCTAATCTTAATAAGCCTCCTAATAGAAATGGGGTGTAAGTAAAAGGTAATATTCAGTTAGAACTGGGAAAAAAAAGGGAAAAGAATAAAAGACATACCCGCTTCCTGTTCCCGTGAGGAACTTTTTGCATCTCGGCTGGCCAGGATTGGTTTACTGTAGCGAGCCGCAAACTGGCGTTCTGTTCCAAGGAAGCCCGGCATGAGAAAGTCGAACAGCGACCAGAGCTCCAGGACATTGTTCTGGGGACAGACGGAGCGGAAAACATTCATGCTCCGACTAACCAGCATACAAGGAAGCACTAAACTATTTCAACGGCCAAATCCAACAGCTCACCTGGATGGGCGTTCCTGACAAGATGACTCGGAAGTTGGCAGCCAACTGCTTGATGGCTTTGGAAAGTTTGGTTTTCCCGTTCTTGATGACATGACCCTCATCGAGGATACAGTAATTAAATTTTATATTTCTAAAAAGAAGTAGAAAAAAAGTACAAATTAAAGACCGAGCACCTTCCTCCCAAACACAAAGACCAATCAGAACGATACTCACCTAAAAAAGTCTATGTCATTCCGCACGACATCGTAAGAGGCTACTATGAGATTGTGTTTTTTCACTTGGTGTTGCAACCTGGAAAAGTAAATGTTTGTTTAGGTTGATGAAATTTGCTAGAGGATGAGAATGAAACGAGTTATGCGAGTCAGTTGGGGTAAAAAAAATAAATAAAAAGATGTCTCAGAAATCATTCTATATACACAGACTATATAGAATGAGCTTATTAAGAGTGTGTTGAATCGGCTGTCGATACCACTCGGCGCTGTGTTGTGCTAATTTGATCGGGCTGCAATCAGCTCCTGTTTATAAGGGCAACAGGCAGGTAGCTCAGTCAGAGTGCTTAGTTTCCTTGTGGAGTGAACTTCACGTTGCCTGGTCATTTCTATAAGTAAGCTAGCTATGGTGTGTTTACAGTGTGTCATACGTAGAGTAACTTGGGCTGCTACTGGCTATCACGCCAGGGTTTTATAATCTAGGATAGGGTTACTAAGATTTTGGTCTGTTGTGGTAGCTGTTGTTTTTGCAGCCGCTGGCGCTGATTACTGAAGTACTGCGAGAGTGTGTTGAATCGGCTGTCGATACCACTAGGCGCTGTGTTGTGCTAATTTGATCGGGCTGCAATCAGCTGAAGACACAGCGCTAACTAGCTAGTTAGCCTATTTAAGCAGCCCCAGGAGCTGTAGCGGCAGCCTCGGCATGCGAAGACTCCGGCGTGCAAAGACAAAAGG
>JAVQJL010005008.1:0-10570 GCA_036024295.1 Nannoperca obscura
GTCTTGACTCTATTTTCTATTCATTTCACAACGTATGGTGGTGAATAAGTGTGACTTTTCATGGAAAACACAAAATTGTTTGGGTGACCCCAAACTTTTGAACGGTAGTGTATAAATATTCCAGTATGCCCCACAGTGTGTTTACTGGGCAGTAATGTAGTCATGTAGAATCAATTGCAACGTCTGATTATACTAACATGTCTCTCAATGAAGAGGACAATACTCATCCGCTGGGCAATAAGGAAACCCAAGTTTCATTTTGGAGAATTGGCTGAAGGAATATCTACGGTTAGACAGTGGACTTGAAGGCCCGTACAGTTTGGCATGTATTTTTTTTCTGAAGTATGCAGGTCAACCAGTGAATAATGATGATATAATGGAAATTATATATTTCTTCTTTGGTCTTGTTTGGTTACGTGTATGTGTGTAAAATAAATACAATTTAAAAAGCCCTATGCCACAACCATTAAATATAATTTAATTATTTAATTGATCATAAAAACCATGAAAAGTGTACTGAAAATAAATGAGCATGTGATTTGCTAACTGTTATGCTAGCGTAGGTGTCCTGTGATATCCGTACTCATTGTCAGTAGAGCTTTGCTGGCTGTAAACATTATCTGGAATGTTTTTGTTTTATTTCAGTTCAGCTCCAGGCTCCAGCTTCTACACCATTCACTGGTTTCCTGTTACAGGCCAGAGAGGTGGGGACACAGTCTCCTGTGGGCTCCTTCACCTTGGGAGCAGGGGCTGCTCAACTCCTCACCTGCAGCCAGATACCAGTGAGTACTCCCACTCAGCTTCCGTTGTAACATGTATTTCCTTTGTATGTATGCATTTACTGTCATAATTAAATAAAACATATGTTAAATGACAATTATTTATTCTTCTTGTCTTAAAGAGCTGAATGATTTGGCTTTGATTCTGAAATATCACATTCAAATGCAAAGCACTGTCAAGAGTTTTCATATGGAGGTGCATGGTAAAAAATGTTCTTTTCTCTCTCTCTCTCTCTCGCTCTCTCTCTCTCTCTCTCTCTCTCTCTCTCTCTCTCTCTCTCTCTTTCTCTCTCTCTGTGTGTGTGTGTGCACCCAGAACTCTGCTGTATCCCACAGATCAAAGTCTGTTAAGACCTCCATTCAGGTGACATGGAGATCAGGAGCGACACCAAAATCCCTTCAGTTCCAGTAAGGTTGAATTAAAAAGAAATCCTATTCCATTCTGTTCTTTTCTATTGCCATGCTCAAGTGGGTCAGAAAATGAGCCATTACGTTGCATAATATCTGTGTTTCTACCTTGAATTGTGGAAACTGTTTTTCGTGTATCTGCAGTGCATCCTTCGTGCAGAATTTCAACACATTCTGGGTTGATATTACAAGTCCTGTCCTGGCCTTCAATAAAGACAGTACTGGTGGACCTACAAGTCCACCAAACACAACAACAACATCAACAACAATGGCAAATACAATAAGTCAACCTGCACCACCTGCTGTAAGTAATGATGAGGATTAGAAACTGAGTATGAAACTAGCCACTACCCAAACCAAGCCAGCCAGTGGAGCTTAAACAATGACACACTACAATCTTCATAGAGTAAAAAAATGGAAAAAGCATATATTACATTAAATTACCTTTTTAAATGTTCAATACCAAGATTTTTTTGTTACCTCTTTCTGTAATATTTGTGCATGATAACGAAAGACCGTATTTATGGTTAACAAAGAAAAAGCAAAAGTCAGATGCTCTACCATTAAGAGTTTTCCAGGGTGCAAGCTGAATACCATGAGGTATATAAAATAATTGTGTTGCTCTGATTATATTAGCATAACTGTATAGCTTTCTTATTTTTCCTGCAGAATACCATTTCCAGTGCAGACTGCGGTGTAACCAAGGTTTGTTTCAGTAAGCCACCAAACTGTGACCCTGCAGTCAGTGCTGACTGTTATTTCATGTCAGCCATGATGGAGTCTCCCAGTAATACAGCCGTCCACTATGAGATGAGTGGTCCTTCTGATGGATACATCTCTTTTGGATTCTCAGATGATCAGAAGATGGTAATGTGGAGACAAAATACTTGTTCCATAACGTTTCATTTTTTGCAACAATTCTAACAATACCTCTTGATAAAATTGTTTTTAACAATGCATATGTGTAGCAGCAAGCAGCTGCAATGTGGACAGCATTGTTCATATACTTCCTTCGAACTTTGACTTTTTAATCATCTACGTATGCACAGAGTGCAGATCAGGGCCAAATCATCCATCAGAACATTGGAATATTTTCCTTGAGGACCTCAGACTTTGAAAAATGTAATTTATACATTCCAACTCTCAAGCTGATTATGATTTTTTTATTTTCAACCATGCCCCATTGAAGATCAAGAGTCATCAGACAAAGGATGGTCATGTTGGTTAATCTGTGTTTCAGTGTTTCCATCCATAGCCTTTCATACTTTCATCCAAACCAAGATATGTCAAAAGTCAATGTCCAGATTTCAGTTTCAGTTTATTTGGATTTTAATATCACTGAGTCATTATTTGTGGTTATCTTAACTAACTGACTTCTCTTGTTGTACCAACCTCAGGTTGAATCATTAGTATTCTAAGCCAAAAGCCCTGTCTGACAAAACTTCATAAGAATGCTGTTAGTTTGGTTCACTTTCGCTAATTAGAGAATATCCAGCACTATTGCTATTCCAACCAAACACTGCAGGCACTGTTTTAACATCTTGGCAGGTTTTGGGTAGATTATTTGAATAAAATGGATCAGTTACTTGTGATTGGAAAAAACAATGATTAAAGCATAAATTTTTACCTCTTTCTTTCCTCAGGGAAATGATGACATTTATATTTGTGGCATAGGCAGTAACGGCCTGGTGCAGTTGCAGCATGCCTTTTCAACAGGAGAAACGACTCCACAAACTCTTTCTCTGGTACTGACGTTCTTCATATTTCTCTTTCAGAAAATTGCTTGTCAGACCATGAAATATATATTGCTCTGTCTCTGCTCTTACAATGATGGAACTACACATGTAACTGTGTGGATTCAACTTGATGTTGAAATGATTTCTAACTGTCCACTAGGGGAATGTTTCTGGTGTAAGAGCATCAGTAAAGAACTGGGTGATCAGCTGTTCCTTTACCTCCATGAACATTTTGTCTACTCAGAGGACCACTGGCTTTAACCAAACCTACTATCTCATGTTTGCCTATGGACACAGCAGCAATGGTAATGAAGACATTGTCTAGGACTGTTTTATTCAGTTCCATAACCTTAGGAACTGTCTTGGAAGGGCAGAAACTTAATGATTGCATGCATGTTTTAATTAATACCTTCTTGAAGGATAAATCCAGTTTATTACAAATTGAATAAGTTTTAACCGTCGTTCCTGTCAGTAAAATTAACATTGTGCTCAACAAGGTAATTGTTAAGGCTTCTCAGCATGATTAAGGTTGGGGGATTATTGTGGTTTTGGAAAATAAACTATTCTTGATTTATTGGCAATGAACTAAATGTATGGTTAGAGTTAGATAACTAAAACACTTGGTTAAAGGACTGCACTGATTATATTTCATATTTTTTATTGTCAACAAATCTAATGTTAAGACCAACACCAACGATGTGTTCATCCGTTTCTCAATACAGCAGCAGTAAAGTGTATATAGAATTGAGTTGAAAAAAACATACAGTATGTGTGTTCATTGTAATGAAGGAACATGCATCAGTGTGACTTGATTTGCTTTTAATAGTTTTTAACAGTCAACAAAGGCTTTGGATACACACATAATGCTTGTTAGCACATGGGATTTGTTCACAACAACAAGAATATTGAATATTATTAGATCCATGATTGTGGATATGGTTATTAAAGAGAAAATGTTAATGCTTGTCTGAAAGAAACACAAGCATTCGCCTCTCTTTGTCTGACTACTTTTAGTGATGTCACTGTGTTCCCAGATCTCTGTTACACTATTATCAACTGATACAAACTATCATACTGAACTAGCTAGAGCATTTGCCAAGTTTTGCCGTGGCAGATTAACACTTCAGCATCTTTGCTGTAGTGTGAATATCATTTAAATTACCGCTTGCTGTAGCAAAGGGTACCAATGTGTAGAAAAGCACATTTTTCAGCTTAAAAAAGATGAGCACCAGATATTAGGAATAAGAGGGAAACTTCCACCCACTGTAGTCTCCTAAGTAAACTACTAGCATCATTCCAAAGTACAACAAAGTTCTGGATCACTCAGCTCTGTGTGTTTTATGTGTCTCTCCTACAGGACAAATCATATTCCATACAAATACCTTCGTTAGCACTAACAAGGTAGACATTTCCAAACCTCAAATTGTCCGAGGAGATGGTTGCCCTGCTATCATCAAAGCACATGGTAAGATCCTGCCCAGGGGGATGTCTACAGTAGCACTACCTGAAACCATAGTGATAGTTTCAGGTAATGAAGTGAAGGTTTGTCCAACACTTTGAAAGCCAATAGACTTTGATAGCATTTGCTATAAATAGTCAAGGTCTTTAGAGGATGAGTGCTAATGATTTTGGTGACCACCGTCCATTACTTTAGCACTTTCATCCATGGGGCCATTGCCAAGAAATTTAAAGAGCACATTCATGTTTCTCTTTTTATTTTCGACATTGCATGGATTTTTGCATTGTTTTAAAAAGAATGACCTGTACCTGTTGTTGAACAGACGTGAGACAAGTGACTGAATAATGCATCTAAAACGTGCAGTGTAGTCAGGACACGAGTTGGTCATACATAGGCTTGTACACAATACATGAATCATTGCCTTTTGTGGTGAGGGATTATTTATTATAGATACGTACCAGTTAGACAAAGAGCACCATTAAATCTTTGTCTTCTCAGCTTTCCAAACCCATATAGTTTTACCTGGCGTGGACATTCATGGTGTATAATTCTGGACTCTGCTCTAGTGTAAACACAATGAGCTATCAGGTTTCTAAATAATGATCTCAAGCCTACCAGTGTTTAAAATGCTGTTCCTTAATTCAGCTATTCATAATTCATACATAATTTTATTAATTTTGGTTTGGCAGCTAGACAAAGTGTCTATGTTTTTAGCCATGCTAATGGTTTGTCTTTAATAGATCACATGGAATTTGTATTCATGTTGCCAACAGGATGAATTGTAATAATTTCAGTGACCCCTTGACTTTTCCTTTAGGACCATTCACAGGACAAAATGTCAAAATTGATTACTTCCCATCAGCCTTTTTGTGTAAATGTTTTAACTCTCATTTGCATGGTTAACATGCATTAAAGTGCCCTGAGATAACTTTGTTATGATATGACGCTATATAAATAAAATTGAATTGAAATTAACATAATCTGGTAAACCTCAGCATGTTAACCCTCTATGGTATGATGAAGGGAGTGATTTCGGACACAGCATTTGTCTTGTTTTCAGTAACAAGTTTGTTTCACAAAGCCATTTCTGCACTAATTTTGATGTTATGAAATGTTGTTGGGTTTTATAGATTAGAATGGACGGCATGAAAACAATTCTTTAACAAGTCACAGACGCCTCACAGAAAGAGGATTTGTGCAAGGACAAAGTGAAAAAATGGATGTTGAGTCATGGAAATGTTTGGTGTGTAACCAGAACTTGGCAGCATTCCAACATTACATTGTGTTTCAGGAGCACTGATGCTGGTAGCCTGGATGACCACGGGATCGCTGGGAATGATGGTAGCCCGATATCTGAAAAAAGTGGCCAAAGGAGAGAACCTGTGTGGAAAAGATGTCTGGTTTGTGGTGAGACTTCATAGATGCAACAATGTACCACAGAATTACTTTTTTATGTATGCCACGTTTGGGAAAGTAACTATGAAAATATAAAATTAAAATCCGCATAATATGAAGGTACATACTAAAAGCAAACACTCACTAAATGTTAAATATCATATCTTTGTAACTGTGGTGTTACATTTCAAAGTGTTGCAGTTTGATCTGTTCTCTGTATATCCTGGATTTTACTAATTATACTATACAGAGAGTTTAAAAGATAATTCTGCTTTTTATTTCATTATTTTTACCATGGATTATATTAGAAAAACTATAGAAAATATTGTCACATTTAAAGGAAATGCACTTATTTGGGAAAATCAACATCCAAAAGGTCTGGGTTTTGCCTTGCTGACTTTTTATGTCTGAGAACATTGGACTGTTCCTGTTAAATGTGTTAGTGTTGTTCCACTCCTTATAAATCTTGGTCCAAGCTTGCCCTCTCTTAGGCGTAGTTGATCTTGCACGTCTCCTGAGCTTTGAATGTGTTCGACTACAGTATCATGTTCTACTGTTTGTGTTCCTCCAGGTCCATGTTGCAGTGATGAGTTTAACGGTCTCAGCCACAATCGTTGCCTTCATCCTCGCTTTCTCATACGTCAAGGCCTGGTCTGGGGTCAGTACACCAGCACTGCTGGGACTCACTACTCATTTTGCAGCCTCCTGTGGTTTATTGTTGAGGCTTTATCTTTTGAATACCCATGGAATAAGCCTTTTAATGAACTGTATTAAAGAATACACGTCATTTGGTAACAATGACAGAGTTGAGAAGCTACATGACAACAGGCTTATGTTGATATTTCATAAATAATATGATTTGTCATGGACATGGACATGGTCTTTGCAATGGGATTCAAGTTACAGCCTGATTTTGTACTAACGACACAGCTATCTACAACTACATCTCTATGTAGAACTGTACAGTACTACAGTATGTTCTATTTAGTCCTTTAGTACAACACTGCCATCAAGTGTGACCTTCAGAAATAATTTAACATTTTGGAAAGTACATTTATTTGTTTTCGTTCTGATAATGAGATGATAAGATGGACAAAAATCTGATTTTATAGCCTGTGATGGTTTGGATTGCCTGCCAAATGTGGTTGGTGTTGTTTGTGGATAGGGCCCTCATCCAGGCTTTCTGGATAATGTCACTGTCGATGTATATTCCTCAAGGTAAATGTGGTTGTAAAGCTGCTGTAGTGCAGATTTTCTATTGAAAAAGAAAAAGGCTCAAACAGGGAGGGCTTTGTAGCTGCCAGAAATGTTTGTGTAAACACGGTTCAGGGTATTGCTACCCCTGGTGGGGCATGCTGGTTAAATATAGTTCTGAGGTATGTTTGCTTAAAATTACTGGCTACTTTAAAAATAACATCAGGTTGCTTCATCATGGAACTGCTGATGACCTCATAAAACCACTTCAAGAGACTGGGGCATAAAGGACAAATGATATAGCTCAACGTTGGGTAAACCAAATCCCCCATTGTTTATTCTAAAAAAGAATTGTGTTTTCCAACCTTGGTCACTCCCCTTTACACATACATTTTGATACAATGCCCTGTATTCTGTTACAATATGTAGGTTTTGTAGGTAATGCTGGATATGAAAGTAATCTCCTTCCAGACACTGGATCACCTCGAAACCGGGCGATCATGAAGCAACTACTGTCTTGAGTAACTGGTCCAGTGTTGTGAGCAATACTCGCCGTAGGGAGTGACCCCAGTTCATATGAAAGTTGATGACAATGGCAGTTGAATAATTTCATCTATGGATTATCAGACAGAGAAAATAAAGCAAAAATCCAAAGGATGACATGTTAAAATGAAGACACTTATTTTCAACTTGGTCCCTAGATGTTAAAAGACAAAATAATACACAAAGAAGCACCAGACATTCAAATCACACTAAACCACATTAAACAAATCAAAAAAGAATTCCTACATCCTACCATCCATTCATACATATTATTACTGAAATTGAAGTTGTGTGGAGCTATTGGAATCAAGTATGATTTTATCTTGAGGAGAGGAAGACCATTGTGCAATCTTCCATCATGTCTGTGCTTCACTATACGGAGCTCTCATATATATGCTCTCAATCCACCTTAAAACAAATTGATGCAATTTATCATTGTGCTTTGAGATGAATATTTCACTCATTGTACCATATGCAAAAGTAGGCTGGTCTTCACTAGCAGCAAAAAAAGTCATCATTTATGTTTCTAAATGTCTTCTCAGAGTGACTGTCAGTTTTGCGGTGTTGCTGTTTGCAGGGAGCCCATCCTGTGTTAGGCTGCCTGGTTATGATCCTCTCATTCCTCCAGCCCATACTGGCTCTGCTGCGCTGTGGACCACAACATCCACTGTAGGTATCCTGCTGTGTGTGTGTGATTCAACAAGTCCTCAAATATAAATAACTAAATAGTTCATTTTTTAGATAAGTCCAACACAACATAATCAGTGCTCTGCTGACCTGGTGTCCCTATCACACATCATTAATTTGAACACAGTTAACTGTAAAAAAAAAAAAAAAACAGCTGTTACCCTCTTTAACATATATGAAACAATTTGTAACACAGCTATAATTTAAAACAATGTATAAGAAACGCCTACCCTGTAATCTGACTAAATTGCCATTTTATTTAATTATAAGACAAATACATAGGATTGGCCATAGAGAGAATATACATCAAAGCAATGTTTTACTACATTAGGTGCTCAAAATGCTATTGTGTGCACACAAGATACAATTCATTCCTACATTTAGATTAATTTGTTACCATGTTATGGTTTATTCATGTGTCTTAATCCAAGTATACCCACTGTGTGTAACTGATTCAACAACACCGTTAGCTATCCCCTAAATACAAAAAAGAGCTATATGCCAGCTGTTTATATATGTTTTTTCTTTTTTTCTAAAACATTCAGTAACCTTATTGTCTATGGGTTTGCTCTCTCACTTTCTAAATTAACCATGTTCATGTATTAACCTTTGACCTTTACTCTTATATTTGCATTGTTTTTAACTAGCCCTAATATGCCTTCAGGGCAGAAGGTTGGAATAAGGTACAATTGTTTGGCAAGTTGTCAGAAAACAAGGTTTTTTGGCAAACTCTTAGGAGGATGTCTGATGTGCTGAGGTGAACGTATTGTCTCATTTCCGGTTGCTGGTGCTACTGTGCTACTGGTAGCAAACTTTACTGATCAAACTAAACCCAGTTAATTCTATTTTTTTTCTTCGCTACAGCGGCTAATTACTGTGGTGGAAATCTGAAAATGACATCTCTGAAACAACTCGATTTTATTTCGAGACCGGTCGAGACCACAGCTGCTGGGATATCACTAAACTGTCAGCGCATTGTCTGATTTATTTCTCTTCCCCCCGAGAGCCCCTGTATACGGAGGCAAGCCGACCCCGCCATACTCAAACACGTCATAGGGCATTTAAACATGGGTCATCATAGTCATGTGACACACCGTTTTAACCAGTAGAAACTCGACTATAATCCAGCGTCATCACGTCCACGTGACAGAAACACACAGAACTACTGTCAATAGAATGTTGGTGCAGTAGAGCGTGTCCTCCGACTGAGCCCGGTGCATGCCCGCAGTCACGGCGGTCCGAGACCGATCCGTTCATGCTAGACACATAAACACCGCACCGAATTAACACAGAGACTCCACGGATTCTAACAGTACAACTCTTATCATGGTACGATCAAAACAAGCCAAGTTATCCATCAATCAACAACAACAACAAACTTTCCTTTGAACCTTCGCGACTACAAAGCGTGTTTTCTTTGCTGTGTTTGTAAACAAAAGTTGTGTGTGGTCACATAAAAAAACTAGTTATGACTTTTCCAATGTCTCCTCGTCATTCAGAGATGATTCCAGCCGTTTTCTGTTCATTACTGTCATAGGGAATGAATTACAGTAACGCTTCCATCTGAGCACATGGTCTGTATCTCCATCTAGTGATTTAATCGTAGCATTTACAGGGATTTACTGAAGCTCGCTGTTTTCTAGAGGTCATGGCCTTTCTATAGAGGGGTGAACCGTCCATATTGACCCACGGGATCTCGAGATATTGATAAGAGAAGACACATTAGCTCATCTATTTTCATAGACGGATAGATCTATGATCATGCCCATATATGGGCATAGATGGAATGCCTATAGTATCATGTAAGTGAAATTAATGAGTTTTACATGTTGTTACCTGAGAAAATTTAAATGGCACATGTGGTAACCAAATGTACCCAAATCCTAATTTGGAAAAATCCGCCTGACCATGCCTCCACTTAAACTTCTGTACTCTGCTTCACTTGATTAAAATCAACCTCGGCCACTTGGCTACCTAAACCACAGAGAGTTCATCTGCAAAACATCGTCCAAAAGAAAACACACAGCAGTGTTCTCTCAGGTTCTACATAGATTTGGAGAGACACGCTCCTCCTTCTGCTTCTTTTCTTTCTCCACGAACAAGGAACAACAACTCCAACTGAAACACTCCAACAACTCAACCCCTCCTGTCGAACAGGTGATCTTTAATAGGCGTGTAGCGTATAAATACTTCTACACTTATTAATGCTCAGATATCATATTAACGGGGCACCACCCTCCTTTCTGAGGAAATAAATAATAAACCAAGCAACTATAAATCGATCAGTCTTATTCTGAAAGTCGTAGAATCCTGAAACACATTGATCATCGATTGATGCTTTTAGAAATATCAACAAACCAGGGCTGAGT
>JAVQJL010005022.1:0-17869 GCA_036024295.1 Nannoperca obscura
TAAAAGGGAGTTTTTCCTTGCCATTGTCACCTAGTGCTTGCTCATGGTGGGAACGTTGGGTCTTTGTGTGTGTGGAAGTTGGTCTCGACCGGCTCCATGTGATGGAGTGCCCTGAGATAACTTTGTTATGATATGGCGCTATATAAATAAAATTGAATTGAAAAATTGAATATTCATGATGTGAAAGGCTTCACTTGTAGTGATGAACCCATTGAGAAATATTACTCTGCTCTGTGGTTTCCCACACTTTATAGCATCTTTCCATTCACCGTTTTAGTTTTCGGGCCTGCATATTTTCAGTTTTTTTAATTCACTGCCACCATTCTCATCAGCATCATTTTACAGATGCAGCAGGAAGCTATTTTCAGCTCTTATAGACCCACTTTAATGCTACCTGTCCAGCTCAGAATGTTAGCATGTTAGCAACAAGCTAACTAGGTGGTGAAGCTTAAGGACCACCACACCTGTAATGTTCAAGCCTGTTGGCGTGATGCAGAGAACGATATTCTAAATGTAATGCTATGTAATTGCTTAATGAAAAAACACCTTTTATCTTAATGAACAATGGAGAAAATATTCCCTTAAACACACATCCGACATCCCATTCATCACTTCTTCAGGATGTTGTCTGTGCTAAGAATAACACCTCGACATGTCGCATTCAGAATATTAATCACAGAATATTGTATTTATTTTTATGTAATGTAGGAAGTCTTAGATTTAGGAGGGCTGCACAGATGAAGGAGCCAGAAAATGATTAATGTGACACAGAAATAAAAATTGTTGGCTCTATTTTTCATAAAAACCTATAAAGAAAGACTGTGCACATCATTATTTGGACTATTTCTGCTGCTTATGTGGGCTTAGATGCACAAGAATGCTTGACCCAATGAAAGCAAGTAAATCTAGCATTGTTTTAGGCTGTAATGTAAAAGGAATGTAACAACTATTGCAAATATTTGGAACAGAAATGAACAAAATAAGCTGAAAGCATGCTCAGAATATCTTTCTGACAACATCAATATATTTTAATGAGGAACATTATTGTATAAGTGCCAGGTGATCCCCAGATTCACTGTACAACCCCCCTCTTCCGCCGCCCTGGAGCGCTGCACAAGGAGTGGAAAATACTGATACCTAAAAATACACTGCACATAAACAACACACTCACAAACACACACACACACACACTCTAGCACACTCACACACACAGAGGCCAAGTGTCTTTAATATTAGAGAGCACACGGCTGACACCTGAGACACTCAGCGCAGCGGTGTCACCCCCCCTCACCCCCCTGCCTCCCTGCTCCCTAAATTAGTCCAGACGTGGCCAGTGTGTCCCCGAGGGTGCAGGCTGTTCTGCTCTTGCTGCAGGCTGGCAGTGAGCCAGGGGGAGTGGGGACACATGCTTATGACATCACAGCCCAGTTGAGCCTGCATGCTTCAGGCAGTCATATGGGGCATCACCATGATGATGGGAGAGGATGTGTGTTAAAAGGTCACAGAGACCAACGTGGCCTCCATCCGGGATCGTAACCTTCTCCTTATCGTAACACCCCCCCCCCACCACCACCATACACACACACACACACACACACACACACACACACACACACACACACACACACACTAGTGCACATGTACACACAAAAAACTCATTCAGGTTTGACATTTATAGTAAGTTTTTCTACAGTGTGTGACATGTTTTTATTGCCTGTTGTTTGAGCCACTTGTTGTCTTCACAGTTATCTTCACATCTAAAAGAAGTGTTTGGTTTCCTCTCTCGCTACTTTATGGTTTTATTCAGCTCTCATCTTTTTCTTCTGTTGAGCCTCCACATTGTTCCATTCTTTTAAATTCGTTGTGTGCATCATTATAGACCTCTTCAATTTCTTCCCACCATAGACTGTCTCCACTTGTTTCCATCTTCCTGTAGTTGTTCATATCTCTCGCCAGCACTTTGTGCTTCTTCTGCTCTCTTTGTTTTACCTCTTGCTTGTGCTTAACCTCTATTTTGTTTCAACTCTTTGTATATTTGCTTTCTTTCCTTTGTACTTTATCCTTCTTCAAGATCTCAATTTCCATTTTATCTGAATTGTCTATTTTTAAACATCTTCTAGTCTCATTTGTAAGTTTGTTGTTTTTAGACTTCTTCTCTCTTTACGTCGTTTGTGTTCACATACTTGTTGTTCTTTGTGCTTCTCTTGTATTTCATCTGAACTTATTACACTGGATCTTATGCATTTGTTGAGAAATATTTAACTTTACATGTTGTTCTAATTGAGTAGTATACAAAAAGGAAATTTTTTAGGCCTCCAAAAAATGCTTTGCATATTTGTGTTTTCCTCCGAACAGATCAGTAGACGTCACATAGATGGTATGAATTTGATCTTTTTAGTCAGTTATGTCCACTCTAATTAAAAGATGGCTTTTCAATTCGTCATAGCTATATATAAGCTATAATATGTGATGTTTGCTGTCCATTCAACATCCAGAAGAGGAATGAAAGAGTGACAGTACTGTGGAAACAACCTCACAAAACATGTCAAAAATGTGACTGAGGGTCTGACAACAACAGGGTGACTGAGTGAGAACACAGACTTGGCAGATGTCTAGACTCATTCTTATATGATATTAGTTTTTCAAACACGGTTGCTGACGGAATTTAAAATTAAACCTACGACACCTGATATTTTCTGGCCATCAAAAACGTTGGACACATCTGGCAGACACAGAGCAACAGTTCCTGGCTAATATCTATAATGAGTGATCTGTTTGAATGGGTGTAATGTTTGTATTTGGTTGTGAATGGTGCGGACAATCGCCAGAGTGTAGACATACCACGTCTAACTACTAGATCTAAGAATGCGATCGTTTTACAATGATGAACAGTACATCCATCAAGTACTTGAAATAAAACAATGTAAATATATTTTGTTTAACTTTCGCAAAACTACAGTTAGATTTGAGACATTTATTTCTACAACTAACAATTACAACTCTGCTGGAACGCACAATGGATAAACACAGCAGAACTTATTTGACTTATAACGACTTCTATCTAACAGCTGCACATCTTTGCAGGGCGTAAGGGCTCCACACTGTTCATCTTTCATGCAGAAAGCACGAGGTGAGTGTGTGTCACATAGAGTATTAGAGAAAGAGAGATGAGGTACTGATAGATGCATACCTTGGCTCCGACTCTGACTCTCTTATTTCTCTCTGAAGGAGGATTCAGGTCCAAAGAGATCAGGAAGCCTCCAGCTGGCACAAACACACACACACACACATACATGGCAGCTCCCTCGGACCCCCTCGACCCACATACAGTTATATGACAGCGGCTGTGTGCTCTGGGTGGCAGAATATGGAGTCAGATTATTTTACAGTGAACAAGTTCTCGCCTCTCAGCAGACCAGCCTGTGCTACTGATCACTGGCCATTAACAGAGTGTTGCACCAATTGGCTGCTATGCTACTGACTAATCACTGGTCTCATGATCACAGTGTCTGCGGACCGAGATGAACTCACATTCACAGACAACATAAAAGATTTAAACACGTATGATATGCCGTACAGCTTCCTTCAATGTGCTGAAGCTCAGAGGTAGAAAGTAACGGCAAAACTTTGTACATTTATTTAATTCCTGTACTTTGTACTTTTGAGGTACTGGTATATATAAAAAAAAATATATATGTTTTTATATATATGCTTTTTAAGCAAGTGGAGGTTAACCAGAGCGAGGTAGCTAAAAGAAAATGACGGGACATACTCTACATAAATTAGCTTTGTAACTACAAGCCATTCTTTATCTACTTTACTTGAGTGTAACTGTTTCCTGCAACTTTATGCTTTTACAAGTGGAAGTACATTTAAAATATTACTTACATACTACATTTATCTGATGGCTGTCGTCACTTTGCTCTTGTCAAAGCATAGCACACGATAAGCTCACAGAATGTGATGCATCCTCCTGTGGATTAAGCCGCTCAGTATTAAAAATGGTCATTTGTAGCGTCACATGGACCAACACACTAAACACTTTTAACTTATTATCATTAATGTAACACTTGATTGAACACATGATAGGGACCATTGCCTACAAGAAGTACAGTAAGTAAGACATTACATTACATTACACAGTACATTTTGCTGCTGTGATTAAATAATTTCTTCTGCGTACCCACATTTACTTGAATAAAGTCGTTTTTTATTGTTTTATTGATACTTTTACTCAAGTAAAGGCCCTGAATACTTATTCCACCACTGCCAATACTTGTATACCACACTATATATTGTTAAATAATTAAATGAGTTTGCTGATGGGCCTGCGTACAGCTTTTATATCATTTCACAGTGTAGATCCTGTCACACGTGTCCCTAAATCCCTTTAACCAGAGCTCAGTTTTTGGGACGTCCCTCAGGATTCACTTTGTCAGTGAGCGTGGATCGATCCTACTCGCCTGTCCATTTATTCCACGCTTTACCAACCATGTGATCTGTTCAAGAACACACACCCGCATATATACAGACGTGTGTGCATGCATGACTGGGCACTCACACCCATCTAAAGAAGGAGTGTTCTGCACAGTCTTTGAAGGGAAAGACGATTTTCAATTCATAAGCCCTCTGCTTCACCTGATATCCTGATAGCTGTGTTTACCTGCAGGGTGGAACATCTCCGGGCATAAACAGTGTGTTTGATGGATGAGTGAGAGAGTGACATAGTCATAGAGAGGGAGAGAGAGAGAAAGCCTGAAACGGTTTCCTTTTTCCTCAATGCTAAACCACAGAGCAGCATGTAGTTATGTAGAAAAGAAAATACATGTGACCTATTTACAGGTCTCCTCAAATGTGTGCGTGTGTGTATGTGTGTGTGTGCGTGCGCGCGTGTGTGTGCATGTGCATGTGCATTCACACCTTTCTCAATGTAAGGGACCATCCCTTGTAACAGCGTGTGGTTTCTTCACAGGATATGGGTTTCTGGTGAAAAAGACACCGAGAGGAAGCGCTTTAGAGAAAGCTTCTCTTCTTCTTCTTTTTTCTCTCTCCTCATCTCTCACTCCTCTCTTTCTTTCCACGTGACAACCGTTGTCTCATAGGGATGTTCAGGATGATTTATGAACAATAGAGAGATAATAGGCTTCGCTTGTTTGGTAACTTAACATGCGCGTTGATTAAATCTCTTTTGATGCAGTTGAAATGAAAAATATGGATCCAGGCAACTTTTATCTATCAATCTCAACTGCAGAGGGTTGAGATAGCAAATTCCAGTATAAAGAAAGACAAGCAGTGTTTCCTGAGAACTGTTCACATAAACCACATTGCCTTAAGGAGCTCAAAAATCAAGTTCCAAAACCCTCCTCCTGTACTATATTTAAATGTCTTATTTTATTTTAAACATTTTATTTAATGTAATTGACCTTTTAAAATGACTTAACTATGAATGAAAGCATCCTCTATGGACACACCTACTTTTAGCGAGGTGCATCAAAGAAAGAATAAGAAACACTAACACTAACTCTGACATAATGACTGATGAACTTCCAAAGATCAATATTTTGGCAAACTGCCTTCTTTAGGATAATAGAGGATAATAAACAGGGCAAGTGTGTCAACGCTCTCAGGACTTGGAGGACAAAAGAGTACCTAAAGATAAAAAAAAAAGATAGAAGGCCTGCATGAAAAACATTTCCACATATCTAAAAACCGACAAACAAAACTGGTAAAAATCAGAGTAGAAAACATTTTAGTGCTCACATAAGTGATTCAAGAGCATTATTGCTGTGTTTGTCCAAAACACAAAGACAGAGGACTTCCAGCATTAACAGAATAAAAGAAATCTACCTAATTTCCACCCCTTGATGAAACACTGAGTTGACTTGCATAGATGGTGTCAAGAGGAGTTTGAAATTACAGGTTGCAGCATGTGGAGGGTCACAGCGCTCCACATGCTGCCTGGGCCTGTTTGACTCCTGAACACAGAGGGACAGCTTCGCCACAGCTCCTTCATATTTTATTGTTATGTTGAATTATTCTGGCTCACTGTCGTGTTGTGCCACCATGAATTGGGCCGTGCGGTTTGTGAGTGTATCTCAGTGTGTGTGTGCGTGTGTGTAGGGCAGGGATGAGAGGGAGAGTGATGTGGCAGGAGTGCCTGAGTTTGCCACGAACGCTGGAAGCCTGTGGGAAAGCAGAGCCATAGCAACAGAATGAATTAATGAACAGCATCCGAATGCTACGTTTAACACAAGGTACAAGTTCACACTCACACACACACACACACACACACACACAAAAGCACAGGCCACGCCAGCTGCTGGTTCCATATTCAACACAGATAACCAGGTGATGCAGGTTGAGTCAGAGCTACTTCTACAACTACAAAACACCCAGCCAGAAGCTCAGGGCAGCGGCCATTATACTGAACAACACACTGTTTAACTTCATGTGGAAGAATCTAATCTGAAGCTGTTTCTCATAATTTACTTTCGTTCCACTTGGCTCAGTTATAGTGTCATCTAAAACTGCTCCGGAAGCAGTTGGTTATCAAACAGATTTTATGATTTCAGTGTGGTTATACAAACATGGTACACTACACAGTGTTGTAATGATTTGAAGAAAAAAAATCACCACACACGATATGCGTTAGTGTCCCTCCCTCAATGAGGACATTTATTTCTTGATATTCTCGGAGATGGTGTTATTCAGAAAATAGTCTGCAGCGCCCCCCTCAGGAAAAGACAGAAAAACACCTGGGAAAAACTCAAATGAAGCACATTTGGGTTTCAGCGATTTTACAGGAAAACCTAAATACACAGTTTCCCTTAATTATGCAAATCCACCTTTAGGTTAACGTCAACACAAATTGCATTGCCAGATTTTTGGCACAAGGAAGTGCAATCAAATGTGTTTTGAAGAACATTATTAGAACTTCTTGATTTTGTTTTTTTTGATGATTCAAACATAAACTATTATTGTAATTTGGATATATGCAGGTATGTTTTTGTAAAACATCACCTGATTGTAGTCCTCTCTTTTCCCAGACGCAGTAAACCAGATTCAAATGGACAGTGACGTGGAAAAGGGAAAAAATAAAAGTTTTATATAGTAAGTATGCAACATCAGAATTTTCTGACGTCCTGCATGTGGTGCGTGGTATTTCTCTGACACTATGGAAACTTTCTACCTTTCAAAAACTACTTTTGCCTTTCTGCAAATATTGAGAGTTGCAGAATAAAAAGCTTCAGTACAGGTGGTGGTATCAAACCCTGGGGATGCGTATGTTGGGGGCTGAGCCACTGTAGAGGTATGTGCACTGAGACGTTAACACTTTCATCCAGTCAAACTTAAATTTAAAGCAGCTGGTACACATGTATAGACAAGTCCGGGTTTTTCTGCTCATGCAGATGCCTCAAAGTAGGCTGTGTGTGTTCAGTGAAATGTAACATGCAGATCCATAGGAAGACACACAAATAAGGTTGATTCAACAATGAGTATACATGCAGTTTTAGGTGCCATGTAAGGTTGAACAAAATAAAAAGAACTGATAGTATTACTGAGAGTCATCTCAGTCATGTGTAAACTGTTGAACTGTGAATCACACTGAAACCTAACACTAACCTTTGTGGTTCTCCTTTCTAATATTGTTATTGGTAGGTCTGAAAGCACAACCATCCACAATGTAGTTTTTGGTTGAGACAAAAGGCTTCTAATCTCATTTTGGAAAAATGTACAGCTTTCAAAAGTCTGGCAGTGGGAACACAACCTCCCTTGTCAATGAAAAGATGGTGAACATCTTTTCTCAATTCAACCTGAAATGTTTCGAACACAAAACAGTCAGCATTTCAGAAAACAAAACAAAAGGACATTTCAACACATTGATTTTTACTTTTTTTTTTTTTTTTTTTTTAATTGTACAATATTACAATTACATTTGTACAAATGCTGTTAACAAAAAAAAAATAAAAATGCAATTCAGGCTGCAAGAAGAAATGTTTGCTGGGGCCTGAAAACAACAATGTCCATGAGCGCTGCACCGATCCTTCATGCAGCAGAGGCGGGAGCATGCTGCTGCTTGAAGGGAGGGCCACACACAAACACAGACATCACGTCTGTGCTGGGCTCGCACGGCTTCCTCCCGTTCACCCCATCAGATCTTAACACAGGATGAGCAAAAGCAACAAGGTGGATGTCGGTGCAGATGAAGATCGTGTACTGAAACGGTTGCATAAAAATCCAGTTTGTGTGTTGCTGTGATGACAGTGGAGAAGGGATCTAGGGGAATAAGGTTGTTGTTCATTTGTTGTTTGGTCCAGGTCCAATGTGTTAAGAAGCCGAGGCGCAGGGTCAGAGGTCATCGGGCAAGGTTTAAGAGCGGGTGTACTTCCCCCAGATGTGCAGCATGAAGACTGAAGCAATGAAGAGCAGACTCATCACCAGCACTGGCACCGGGCCGCTGTCACAACAAAGACAAACTGATGAAACACAAATACACACACACACACACACACACACACACACACACACACACACAAAATCCCATAATTTGCTGTAACCCCAACCCAGAGTCTCAGCGGAGTGGCTGATTTTATTGATGAGCCTCGGAAACAAGGAGGGGCTCTCATCATTGAAGGAGGGACTGAGTGTGGATGGGGTGGGGGGGTGGGGGGCGCATCGCTAAGTAGCAGCATTGCCATGCCAACCATCTCCTCAGCGGCCCCCTCCTCCCCCTGTCAGGAGGCTGTAATTGAGTTGACCTTTCAGAGTGGATCCTTTAATGAAGCTTTGAGGCCGGCGTCTAACGCAGGAACAAACATGCACTCGATATACAGCACTGTATGGCGAGCCTGCCCTCGTTCGACTGCTGGAGAGACACACACTCAATAGCTCCATCGATCAACCACGGCCAGCTATGGCCAGGAGACCGGACGCCTTTCTCTAATGTTAGGGGCGAGGATGCGGCAGAATACAAGTTGATCATGTTGAGACTTTTAGTAGACACGCTTAAAATCAAGCTGATCCACCGCTCAGATGGTTTGTTTTAGCACAGAGGCACGTCCGTCCAATTTCCTGCCATTAAAAAACACGCCTGCCATTCTACCCGACGAGCAGAAATAACGCTAACGGTAGCACGAGTGTCGGACATCTTGAGAATGTGTTTGTGAGTGGACGGAGGTCAAAAACGTCAGAGGCCAAACGGGTTTGGTAAATGCCTGTGTTCCCGTTTGTGTGGGTGTTTAACTGCTTTTGTAAACTGCACGTACACTTTGAGGCCTGGCGAGTCCTCGGTGTAGAAGCGCCATATGCCGCCAGTGCCCGCCGATCCTGTGGTCCTGCCACCGCTGCGTGTACCGCTGCTGGTAGCTTTCCTGTGAGAGAGAGACACACATCAGGAATATCAAGGGCTTTACAGGGACAACTAATTTGATTTGAGTTAAATTTAACTTAAACTCTTTGAAATCTATCCTTTTTAAATGAGTTTTATTTTCTCCTATAGAGCAATTATGTTAAAAAGTACTTTATAGAAAATTAGAACAAAAAGAGTTTTGCAACACAATTTTAGGAACATCTGATAACTTTTACTCATCCAGCAGTTTAAAACATTTGATTAAAGCCATCAGTCAGAAAAAAAAAATCTTTGCCATCACACCCTGTGTTCAGAGTGTAACTAACTACAGTAGCTGGTGATGAAAGAGCGGTGTGATTCATGGCTGCTTCACTCATGTGATGAGATTAAACGGAGGTTAATGAGGTAATGAAGAGGGTGATAGTAATGAGTAATAATGAGAAAGGTAACAGCGAGCCTCTGATTACACACTGATTAAGCCCACAGCACAACATCTATCTGCTGCTCTAATCTACAGAGGGCACGCAACAAATCCAGGGAAGGTCTGTCTGAAAATCATCAATCAGTCTTTACAGTAAGAGGACATGAGCAGGCGGAGGACGATGCTGGGGGTACTGGGAAAATAAGTATGGAGAGTGTTTGCAGGCCGAGACGATCGCATAACATATCTTTCATGTTTAATGTAAAGTGGACTTCTATGGCTACTTTTTCCACACTGGTGGCCAACACACACACACACGTGTCACAAAAGTAGTAGTAACTTGGTTTACAATCAAGAACACGGGTCGCCACCAACAGCTTCAACGCTTCTTGGAATGGGTTCTCCAAGTCTCTGAACTCTACTGGGGAGATAAACTGTTGTGGTGTTTTGATGACGGTGGTTGAGAGAACTGCCTGGCAAGTCGGACCAAAATTTTCACCGTTGGGGTTCAGCTGGGTTGAAACGTGGCGATTGTGACGACTGTAGCAAAATGATTCACATCATTTTTACACTCATCAGGCAATTGGGTGAATCTTCATTCATTTTGTTACTGCACCCATTTATTCAGGTCTGTCCTTTACTTAGTCGCTCATCTGTAAACACTCTAGTCTACCCCTCTGTCTACAGATAAAGTGTAGAGGTAAAGGTTTGGTAGATTGTGTGTGTGTGTGTGTGTGTGTGTGTGTACCTCTGTCTGACTGTGGAGCCTGCTGCGCGGGGAGCCACTGTCTTGCTGGGGGAACGGCTAGATGCCCCAACATTGGTTGCACTTGCTGCTGCTCCAGGCTGAGGGGAAAAGACACCAGAATTAATAGACAAACAGGATTCAACTCCATAAACTATCTTTCTGAACGTCTGCTAAATCTGTGTCTCACACACACACACACACACACACACACACTCACAGCTAAAACTAGCCTACAACATTAATTTAAAGTGATTTAACAAAATGATTTTTAAATAGCTTGCTTACATTTGATTCTGTAACGTTACAGTGTGTTTATGTCATAGACTGATGGCAAAGGCCTTGACTATTGGTTCCACTATTCACTGCTTTCAACTGAAAGTGGTAACACGCAGAGTCTCAATCAAATGTCTTCACGTGCATATATAATTAAACAATATAGTGCTGGGTCAGCTAAAAATGTTTTTTGGGGCTGTTTGGGTTGCTGAACCACAGCCACGTCCACAAATGATGTGTAGACGTGAGCAAGCTAGCTAACAGGTAGCAAAGCGTTAGCTCAGGTCTCACGTTAAAAGGGTGCAACAGAGCTGGTTAGCTTCAACAGGAGTAACAGTCTCAGACGGAGCTCAAACTCTTACCATTTTGTTAAATTTGTTCCAATGCGAGCTGAAACCCTGACCCTCTCTTCAAGCTGATGTCCACGTCAAATAAACAGCAGGCTATCGGTGTGTGGCGTGAATTGGTCAAAACTTCAGAAGAGGTCTCACAAAGCTGACGCTCTTCTAAAAAGGACACGACTGCAAAATACAAGACCAGCGGGAAAGACCGAGCAGAAGCCTGACCGACTGATCGCGTTCAGCACAAAAATAATGAATCAAGCAATATTTTACGAGCTTGTTTTTGTACCGCTGTAACAAAACGTATTTTTACAACAAAGCCTTATTTTTAGTATGTTAAATTTAGCTGTGTACTTGTAGTTTAATTTAAAGGCAAATAATTGGTCCGTCTTGACTGTGAAGAAGACGTGTCTCACAGGAAGCGCGTTCGTTTCATTGAGGAAATAGGCGCCATTATGGTTCTGACCTGAAGCGCGATTAACCTGATCGCAATGGTTGATTTGAGCCAACATGGCGTCCAAACGGCAGAGTTTCATGACAGTTGTCCTAGCTGCTACGGGCTTCTAGGCGAGCATAATCACAGGTTTTCAAACTTGGACAAGGTAATCAAGACAATGAAAGGCAAACGTACATGCGTTATAATTAAATTGCACGGAGATGTAGTTAATTTACAAAGACAACTGCCCACCAGGTTAGCTATCTAAAGCGGTCTGTCATTTCATTAGCTACATGGGCTAGTAACCATAATCTTACCACTGCAGCTAAAGGCAGTGTCAGTTACCTTTTCTAAAGCAGTTATCTAGCAGGTTAACTATATTAGAAGTGTCGTTTGGGTTCTTGCTTTCAGTTTGACTCAATACTCGCAAATTCAGTGCCAGTTAGAGGTTTTCTGTTAAACAGTCACGACGTGAAGTGCTTCAAAAGATAAAAGTTAGGTATTGAATTATGTTACACAAACCAAAAGGATGAATTCGTTTGTCAACAATGCAGTTCTGAATAGTTTCTCTTTCATAAATCTCTGGTTCTGGTTTTGTTAGAGAGATTTGTTTGAGTTTGCCACAATCAAGTTTTAAATTATTTGAATGCCAATGAAATTGATTTCTTTCTTTGAAGAATCTCAGGTTATGGAAGTCACTCCTATAAACATTTAAACTCTTATAAATGCAGTGTACTTCTTTTGGGATTGTTTGCACTGGCTATCTCTGCTCATCAGTTAATCGTGTAGTGATGTACAATGTTTGTAACAATTTAAAATCATGCCCGCAAAACAGCATTGTCTTTTAGGTAAATATATTTCAGATTCAATTTGAAATGTATTCATTCCTGTGTGCAGGATGGCGCGGGTGGTGTTCCTCCATCCAGACCTTGGTATCGGTGGAGCAGAGCGACTGGTGGTCGATGCTGCTGTCGCTCTGAAGTCTCAGGGGTGTATTGTTCAGATCTGGACGGCCCATTATGACCCAACACACTGCTTCTCTGAGACCCTGGACCCAGAACTGCCTGTGGTGCGTTAACACCCCCCTTACTGCACAATGTTGCCCCTCAAAGATACGCAACAAAGACAAAGAATAGCCGTTTTTTTAAGACACACACATGATTGCATTTTTTCTATCACTCCTCTAATAGGAATGTGTGGGTGACTGGCTACCCACCAATGTGTTTGGTTACTTGCATGCCCTGTGTGCCTACCTGAGGATGATCTATGTGGCCCTCTACCTGGTCTTCCTCAGCGGGGTGGAGTATGATGTAATCTTCTGTGATCAGGTGAGTTGTGTCACAGAGGAACTAACTCTCTGACTGGTCATTTGAGTCGTAACCGTCTCTGTCGTTCAGAGAATAGCTTCCATTGTTAAAAGTGGCCTGTCTCCCTTTTTGTGTCGCACCCTTTAACCATACCTTGCCATGAAGCGGACTATCCCTTGCTTATTTTCTACTCTTTTGTCTTTTACACAAAAACACGCAGGTACAACCTTTCTCTGTGACATTACTAAAGCTCACGTTCATTATCTTTATTCACCATTATTATACAGATGGACTTTACAGTGTGACACCAGAAGAAGGCTCACTTATTAAATAAGTCAAGCTGCAATCAACCAAAACATTTCATGCAAAGGTCTCATGGAGTTTTTATGATATTTATTTTGAGTGTGTATTTAGCGATTAGATACGTTGTTTAGTATTAATACACTATGATTTTATAGTTATACATACACAGTTATACATTCTTTACTTTTACATGTTTTAAGTGTTTGTTTTATTCTGCTGCCATATTTGCTTCTGATTAGCCAGGAAGGGGGAATCTTTTTTTTGGGGGGGGGAAGACATTTACATTTTTGTTCACACCCCTTTCATTCCACTCCAGGTGTCCGTGTGTATCCCGGTGCTGCGACTTTCTCGTCACAGGAAGAAGGTTTTGTTTTACTGTCACTTCCCAGACCAGCTGCTGACCCAGAGGAAGTCGGCCCTGAAGAAGGTTTACCGCGCTCCCATCGACTGGCTGGAGGAACGCACCACTGGCATGGCCGATATGGTGCGTAACGGCTCAGGGTCGAAGGCCTTATCATTCTACAGGTTGTGATGGTCTGAATACAGGACCCGATGGTGTCACTGTTACCATTTCATTTTAAGCAGATGGAAATGGTGAGGATGACAGACTGAAATATTGCATACTTATGACTTAGGCTATAAAAAGCAGAACTACTGTACTTACATACTGATGTATGTTTGTTTGGCAATATAATGAAAACACCTATACATAGAAAATCTAAAAGAACCATAACTGGATAGGTGAAGGTTGCTTTAAAGAAACAAGTGAAAACTTTGTGTGCCTACAACCAAATGAGATTGCGATTACACAAAAAAAACCCCAACACAGTTAATTTGCTTAAAATTATTTTGATCTCACTCAGATGTAGTTTAACTGATTAAGAGAGGTGACATGTCTCTTCTCAGAGTCTGGCTCTCGATAACTGAAACTATTGTGTAATAGAATATTTCAAAATGCAAGGTATATTATTTTTAACAGCTTGAATAAACCAAAGTCATTATTTCAAATGTGATACAGCCTGATTTTCGCAGGCAGGCTGTTGTTGAAGCTCAGAGCCGTGATAGAAAGGAAATGACATTTTGATTTTAGTCTAGACTTTAGGATAATCAAAGACTGCAGGCAGTCATCCAACTCATAGGGAATTAAAACGCCTGTGATATATGTGAGATCCTTATGAACTAATCTCTCTGTACTTCCTCTTAGATTCTGGTAAACAGCAAGTTCACCGCAGGCATCTTCAGGGAGACCTTTCATGGTCTAAGAGGAGTCCAGACAGATGTCCTCTATCCTTCCCTCAACACGCGTACCTTTGATCAGCAGTCCACTGAAGCACAAGGCCTGGGAGGGCTGCTCCCCGAGGGAACGTCCTGCCTGTTTCTCTCTCTGAACCGATACGAGCGAAAGAAGAATCTGGGGCTGGCTCTGGAGGCTGTAGCAGCCCTGAGGAGCAGCCTTCCTCCGGGCCAGAGAGCAGGTATTCACCTGGTGGTGGCAGGGGGCTACGATGACCGAGTTACTGAGAATGTTCAACATTACACTGAACTGAAAGATCTGGCAGCGCAGATCCACTTGGAGAAATGTGTCACTTTCCTGCGCTCCCCCTCTGATTCACTGAAGGTGGCGCTGCTGCGGGGCAGCACAGCTGTGCTGTACACCCCGAGCAGAGAGCATTTTGGGATAGTTCCCGTTGAGGCCATGTACTGCTGCTGCCCTGTTATCGCGGTGAACTCAGGCGGCCCCCTAGAGAGCGTGGCAGACGGGGAGACGGGCTTCCTGTGTGAGCCCACGGCAGAGGCCTTCTCTAAGGCCATGGAGAGGCTTGTGAGGGAGCCGCAGCTCCGCAGGGACATGGGCAAAGCTGGGAAGAGGAGGGTACGAGATAAATTCTCTCTCCAGGCCTTCTCAGACCAGCTGTATGGGTACGTTGTCAGGCTGAGCCAGTGATGTGAAACCTGGAGGAGAGGTAGGAGACGGTGGACAAACGATCCTCGACTGAACTGTGAATGGTGGACGGCTGGAGTGTGCAGAGCGTTGAAGTGGATGTCTTCTAACAGAGAATGTATTTGTATATGTGCGAAGGGGGTGGGGGGTTTGGGTGGGGGGTGTATTATGAGGACTTAGAGGACAATCAATCAGCATTCCCCTGGAGAGGTTGCTGAGAGGGAAAAAAAGGACGGAATCTCTACACCAATTAAGAAAAGAGTAACGAGTTTACCTACCCTATCTCTGGAAAAATACCACCCCTGCAAGTGTGTGCGTGTGTGTATGTGTAATATTGCATGTGTAGCAGCGCAGCAACCAAGAGCCTAGCAAATGAGCGTACCAAAAGGATTGATTGTTAGAGTGAAATGTTTTGCACTGTCTGTTTTTTTTTCTTCTTCTTTTCCTCTCTCTCTTACTTTTCTACAGTAGTCTTTGTCTTTGTGTGTTTGGGGGATGAAGAAGAAGAATGTAGTTAACACCATGTGCCATCAGGCAGTGCACAGTCCCAGATCGATAAACAGGATGCTTTCCACTACTTCCTGTCCGCCCAGAGCTTTGTTCCCCTCCTCGCTTTTCAGAAGATGCTGGCCTCTCCATGACTCTTGCTGCTGCGTGGAGGTTATTAGCAGATGATAGAGAGTGTCTGGCTTTATTAGAGGTCTGGCTGATGGGCAGTGAGTCTTTGTCTGGGTCATTATCAAGTAGGAGAATAGCAGAAGGTCATTGTGTCTGCGCGCCGGCCTCCTTAGCTCTGCTACTGTATTGAAATGCTCTTATTGACATTCCCGAAGTCTTAATAAACAAGAGGACACATAGTTTCCTGACTCTTATGGGGTTTGCTTTGTTGGTAAGTTTTTGTGGCCTTTAATAGAGTTTGCTAAGGATTTTGTGGGTGAGCGCGGAGGCACAGAAACGTCCATCCATCTTGTGCCTAAAGTTATTAAATGAAACATTCTCAGACAAAGTAGCAGCAGAGGAGTTTTATTTTTGCTCATTAGCAAAATAAGTGTGACAGATAAATAAAAGGCATCACATAAGATCTTAAGTTTCTGACTCCATCCGTTGCTGCATTATCATTTGCAGAGTCTGAGTTGTATCCACATGCACGTCATTTTTCTTCTTAAAGGGAATCTAAAAAAAAAAGAGTACATAAATAATTGGACAATTAAATTACAGGCTATATATCTAATATTTACCACACGGTCGCTCTTTGAACCCACCTGGTTGCTCACAGCGTGGCCGTATCGAACAAACGTGGCAAAATGCTCACTGTTGAAGTTCATCTGGTCGTATTTGAACTCCTGGTGCAGAAAAGTCTTGCAGCAATTCCTCATCGTACTCTGCAGAGATGGAACCAGGTTGTGCTTGTTGTTGTTGACCCTGATGCAAGTTCCCGGAGGCACCTTGATCTCTGTTATGCGCTGTGTGCAGATTCTGGTCGTCTTCAGAACACGGTCACCTTTTGACTTTGGAACCATTTGTTGAAGGAGGCTGCGGCAGGCTTTCTGTGCCATGTTCTCATCTTTGTATTATGTGGAAATAAGTTTATAAAACCGATGACATTTCACTAAAATAAACTTGCTACATTTTTGTTTTTCACTTTCAAAGAAAGTCCTACCTATGCATTGTCATTATTTCATATACAGTCACATTTTGTTACCTCCCACTCCAAAATGGATAACATGGCCGTCTCCAGCATAAACACCCCAAAGAGACAATCCTGACCAGGGATGCACAAACTCAATCAAGTCTCCGATCTCTGCTGTGGACACACTCTGATCAATCTAAAGAAAAAAACAGCAAAGTTAGAGCAGCTCACAGTATCCTTTTTTTCTTTCCCCTTGATTTCCTTATTGAATTCAAATTAGAAGAAACTGATATTTATGATGGAAATCTAGGAAATAAAAAGAGCATGAACATAAAATGAATTTATCTGACTGGCTTTTTGAGAGCAACCTGTAAAAATAAGGAACACATTAAGGGGATATATTTAATCAGGCTCACCCGCCGGCTTGTCATTTGAGAAAAAATGCTGTTCCAGTTTCCCAAAAGGTTCATCGTTGCTGTGAGTCGAGGTCAACAGACGGACTGAAGTGCGTTTTCCACTTCTAAGGACGCTGTAATCAGGTTGTGTAACAGTTGAACACCTTCATTAGCCGCTGATAGCCTTGACTGTGACTGTTTCAAGATGACATCCAGCCTAATGTGTTACCTATTAATCTAATAGGTGCCCTATTGTTCTTCCAGGTTCAAACTGACACTGTGAGACAATCTTTTACAAATACACTATTATGATATTTGTTTAAGTTTGTTTTAAAATGTGTGGCTAACCTGCATTGAGTTTTCAAATCCCACTTCTCATATTGATTCAGATATTCCTTTAGAGTCAATTCCAAAAGCGAAAGAAACCAACTGCGTAACTGAAAATGATTTGTCCCTATAGGTCCAATTAGGACAGGTGGCCTTGGTTTAATTTGAAATGGATACTAAGGTCTAGCATTTGGAATATCACAGTGATAGACATCAGTCAATTTATGTTAGTGATCTTGATATTTTTGATGTGTCCAAATAGAATGAAAATAAATCAGTATATGTATATATACACTACCGTTCAAAAGTTTGGGGTCACCCAAACAATTTTGTGTTTTCCATGAAAAGTCACACTTATTCACCACCATACGTTGTGAAATGAATAGAAAATAGAGTC
>JAVQJL010005023.1:0-54787 GCA_036024295.1 Nannoperca obscura
GTATTTCTTTAAAGTTAAGACTAGTTTAAAGTCATCTTCATTGAAAAGTACAGTGCTTTTCCTTCAAAAATAAGGACATTTCAATGTGACCCCAAACTTTTGAACGGTAGTGTACATGCTGCATAACCATTTCCTATAGTTGTTTTTCTAAAGCAATGCATGTACAGTGGAGATTTTGATATAAAAAACTCTTATCTAATAAGACTAAATAAATAAACTGAGGCTGCAGCATAGCACCCTCACTAATTAAGACAGAGTGTGAATTTTACAGTGGCCCTGAGAGCTCAACACACTGTAACTTAGAAAACGTGCAAATTGACAAAACCAAAAGCAAATGAAGAAAACATCTTCACCAATTTAACAACACGTGTGCAGCATTTAGAGACATTCGAGGCAAAGTGAGAAAGCACAAACAAATACAGAAACCCTTGTTGCAGCTCTCTCTCTCTCTCGTTTCTCTCCACTAAATGAAAGCATAAAATGCCCCCCAAAGAAGTTCAGTCTGGGTGTGTTTGTCACTTTTTAATGTCCCCGGAAACTTTTGTAACTAATGTTCGTAGAGCATTTCTGCATTTGGATGTGTTTTCTGTATTTGCTGTGAGATTCTGTGTTTGGCTGGGTTAAAAAAAACTTTGCAACATTTATTTTAATGATTAAAATTGGTTTTGAAATTGGTAAAAAAAATATTTATTTGCTTTCTTGTTTTTGTTTTTTCCTTGCAGTATGTTCAGGTCCACCATAGAATTCTCACTATTTTCCCAAATACAATTGTGGTGTAATGGGTAACTTTAAGCCAATCTATGGCCACACAAAATGAAAATAAGATATGACCTGGGGTCATTTTCACTTAAACTGCAGAATATCTGTGGTCCCTACATTTCAACAATCTAGCTTGCACAGCAGTTGTCTAGTTTAGCTTTAACATCACTTGGCAATCACATCCATTTTAAATGCCTAAATTGTCACTGCAGCTATTTTCCACTGACACCACTGATTTATCTTCTATCTTTATTTTTTTTACAAGGTAAACGGAAAGCTCTCTTGTCAGATTGAATTTTATGAGAACAAGCAATGAAGCTGAAGAAATGCTATGCCTATCACGTTGAGGACAGTACAACTTTACCCGAGAGGGGATGACATGGTTCATGAATGACGACCATTTGGAAGTGATTTTAGTGGACTCACGTGGTTTCTTTGTGGTGATGTTGATGGGCGCTGACTGTGGCCCGGGGCCAGCCGTATTGAAAGCAGCCACAGAGAGGTAGTACACTGTGGTTGCTTTCAGACCCGTGATGTTAACCAGTGTGTAGTTTCCAGATATGCGCACTTTGCCAACAGTGTCGGGCTTGGTGTCGTCTTCCCAGTACACAACCTGCAAAAAAAAAAAGAAAAATAAATACTCACCATCATGGGCACAAACAGCTGGATTCTAGTGGTGCATTTCACTGCATTATTGAAATTCATATTTCATCATAAAATCTGAAATGCTGTTTGTATCAGAAGGGGAGGGAGGGAGCGATGATGAATAATACATGTTCACTAGTGGAGTCTCAATTACGGATGCATATCCTCTCAACTGTCCTTGCCACATAAATAGGGCATTAGTGGGTCATATGATAACTGACCTAGGGAGAACATTTCTTGATTATTGTCTGTTTTGTTCATGAAAACACCCTCAGCTCTTACTGTTGGCTGAGGAAACTGGATATTACAAGTGGAGGGGTCATGGATAAACCTTACAAATATTTCAATAGATTACCAGTAGACCCTTCTACAGCAAGGAAGGTTTCTCTCCTAAACAAGATGCAGTGTTTGCTTTCCTTCAGGCTATTAGCCTCCAATTAAGGTTGTAGGTGAAGTGATATTTGATAAAGAAAACTGACTACTTCTCGCTTCTTTGGGTCTTCTTCAATATTCATGTTTGGTATTTAGTGACATAAGAGTTGAGTCAATGAATACTTAAGTTGAAATGTGAAGTCTGCCTTCTGGGATGCTCTTGCTATTCCATCGCCCATAAATTACTGTATTTCAAATCTGTTATCAATTAAAGCTGTGTATAATAAACACCAGAATTCAGTTCACGCAAATGTAATCTTTTGATCAGTAATAATGATGATTACATTAAACACAAACTGAATTGCATTTGCAATCCTAACAATGTCTAATTAAAGGCTGAGCACATTATACATGCAGTCCACAGCTCCGGATCCATACTGTTGGTGGCCTATTGAGATTCAGCAGCTTAAATCCACTTCAGGACCATGTTTGGAGAAATGAGCTCTGTTCCAAAAGGACAATGTGGCCACTGCTATGGAAACTGGAGAGCTTTGTGCTGTGGGCCAGAGGTGACAGATATTTAAAGAGCACTGGGGGAGAAAAAAAAACCCAGCAAAGCCCTTTTTGCATTCTTAAAAGGATGAGGGATTTTATTTTCCTTGTGGGTTTGCTTGTTGTGCACCAACGTGTTGACGTCATTTCATGATATCATTATGTTTACAAAATCTTTAGTAGAATAAGTAAAAAAAGCAGAGGAAAAAACAAATGTTAAGAACAATGAAATGATGGTTATGAGCTGATAAAGAAATAAAAGGCAAAAGCTCAATTATCATGTTATTGGAGACAAAAAAAGAATGATTTTGCAAAGAGATATAACATACCTCATATCCAAGCACTCTTTCAGGGATGGCAGGGAGAGCCTCACAGATCACTTCAATTTGCACTGCAGACACACTTCTAGTCCTAACCCTCTTAGGAGCCACACTGGGGACTGCAGAAATAGAGCACTGGTGAGAATCCCAGAGACTCATCCAACACCATCACACACTAATAGCAATAAGAGGAAAGGTGGAGAATGGACCCGTAGTTTCACTGAAAAGCTATTTCCCCCGTTCTCTTTTAATGGGATCTGTGACTGACATAAGGGAAGACTATCTGCCCAGCAAATTCAATTAACAGAATACCTCCCTGACAGCACGGTGTGGTATGTGTCTGCTAGGATTTCCTGTAATCTACCAGCACAATAACTAATATCAAGTTGACATTCCCCGCTTGAGAGGCTGGGAAATAACAGCACTGGGGGAAAAAACTCATTTCATCATTACTATTCAAGGTCATAGTTGTAAGGAGAGAGATTATAGCTTATTTAAGCATCACTCTGCTGCCAGGCTGTGAAGTCCGTACCTTCCTCTGCTGAGTACACGGTGGCAATAGAGCTGAAGGGCCCCTCTCCTCGGTTGTTGTAAGCCCCCGCTTTCACGTCAAAAGGCGAAAAGGGTGGGATTGTGTCATTGCGGAAGACGTAACGCACCACGCCGGGTGTGGAGATAACTGCTCGCGTCCACGTGACCGTGCCCACAGGCCTGAAGGCAATGATGTAGCCAAAGCCCTCTCCGTTCTGCAGTTCCTCGGGAACAGGCTGGGAGCAAAACACAAAACTATAGTGATATTAAAACGCATACAGACAAAAAAACAGACAGGCCCTTCTCTCCGCTGTTCCTTGACAAGGGCTTCTGTGATTAGACACAGCCCCTTTCTTTGTCGTTACCGCCCAGGACACTCCGCAATCACCTTTGACCTAATCTTTTCCTCTTGCATGGCTATGTAATTGTGGCTAAAGTGCAAAACAATTCAGAGGAAGTGCTCTCTGTCCCTGCTTTTGGAGAGAGAAATGGCACTCGGAGGCCGAGCCGGAGGAGAGGTGTCTCGCTCTAATGTGGGTCATAAAATTGCTGCGTTCAATTCTGCACAATTAAGCAAAACCATTACTCGGCCATGGAGAGAACAGTAAAATGTGACAGATGACTTACCTCCCATGTTATCACTAATTCAGACTTTGTGCCGCCTCCACCTCCGACATCAGTGGGAGCTGTATCGGGAACTGAGAGGTAAAGCCCAGAGGGGAGCAATTAGAGTAGAGTTTACAAAGCTCAACGACTCGCCTCAACTATACTTGTAGCCTCATGACAAGGCTGCCTGCTGCTGATACTGTCTTCCATTTTACACCCCACAAATCCCTCACTCTGTGCAAACACAAACATTTCAGAGAATAGCAAATTACTGATATTGCCCAAATATCACCATGAAAAAACACCAAGCCAAGATATTTTGCAAATGACATTCGACTCAACCCACTGCAGCGTGATGGCAAAGCTAGGTAGGTGGAGGAGCACTCGTGCACGTCCTTCTAGTATCCTTTAGCAAGTTGAGTATCACATTAATGTGTCATATCAGTACACGTATTTTGCATTACTTATGTCTGATGCCCATGTATGGTTTTCTATTGAATGTTGGGGACTGAGATCCTGGCACTTTATAGGAATTCTTGTGAAACCCCTAAGCTCCTGTTTCCTGGGAAAAATACCTGTGGGAACCTTGATTTTTAGCATGTGTGTGCTTCTGTATGCGTGCCTGTAGGTCTGTGTATATATTAACTGAAGACTACACAGTGAAAGACAGACACCTTACCACTCACTAACACTAGTGTGTTATTATCGTAGCTATATTCTGAACTTGAAATGCCATTAGGATGGTAATATACCTGTTAAATATTATTTTGAATCATGCTGCTAACTCTCATGTTTTCAAGCTTTGTTGTATGCGCTCATGCTACCCTAACAAAATGCAACACCAAATAAGAGGAAGTGACAAAGCAGCTCCTTGACGAAAAAATATCTCCGCACACGTCTCAACATCAGGCTTTACTCCACATCTCAGCACCAAGAATGGTTGACAGACATTTCAAGTAAAGCAATAAGCATTAATTGTTAATTATTTAAGTCTCCTGTTAATTAAATGCAAGTATGGTCAATTTCTAAAGTAAATTTTCTGTCCGTGTTTTTTCGTGAAAGCTATTACACTCGATTTATCGAGTAAAATAATTTTTAATATATAGGCCGTCCTTAGGGTGAGTCCTATGCTCCATCAGAGCTGTCGGGACACTGTAATTCTTTTCAACAGATGATCAGACACTTGGCAGTGCGTTTTTACCACCTCCAAGATAGTGCAAAGGAACTGTTGCTCTACTATCATGTAAACTAATGATGAGAAATTTTAAAAATATATGATTGAACATTCCTTTTATTAGTAATTAAAAGTGGTGAAAGTATAATTTAATTTATGGTGAGAAATCCCGGGAAGAGTATGATATATTTCTGGTAAGTAATAAAATCACAGCAAAACCTTCAACAATATTGTCTATGTGTAACGGTGTGTGCAGTGAAGTGTTTAGCTTAACATACTGGCATCCTCTGTCCTGGTCTTGGCAGAGGCCGGGCTGGGCTCTCCCAGGCCTACAATGTTGCGGGCCACCACCCTGAACTCGTACTCCACCCAGGCATTCAGACCCACCACCGTGGCTGTCAGCATGTTGCCATTGACCACCTCCGGCACTGAAAAGAAATTAGTTCTTTAGAAAATCAGGCTGCTGCACAACTGGACTCAAATTGAATGATAAGTAAATCAAAACACAAATAAGGACCCCGATAATTACTACAAGGGGACAGGAGGAATGTTTGTTGGTACCTGTGTCAACAGCCTGCCAGCCCACAGTAAAAGGCGTTCGGGCCTGGATGATGTAGCCAGTGATGGGACTGCCGTTATCCCTTCCGGGAGTCCAGGAAAGCTGGGCCGTGCTGTCTGTGATCTCCTCCACTGCTACCTTGTCCGGAGGACCTGGCGGACCTTAATCAATCAGACAATAAGAAGGGTGAACCTGAGGTGATCACGCATTTCAAGAAGCCTCCCCTCATCAGATTTCTGCACCTTCTCTCGTATCAAGGCCATCACGCTCCCTTTAATTAAGAGCTACATCCTTGGAGTGTGCATGTAGGGACTTTTCATTCACTGTGCGTTGGGCAGGGCTGCGAAGTGATTACTGAAAATGGGATCACCGGCAGCGTAAAAAGACACTGGATGGGATCATTTATGAGAAAAGAAAGAGGGGCTGAATGGGAGCAGACACTAGTGGGAAGAATAAAAGGAAAGTTAATACAGAGAGAGAGAGACAAAAGTGTTTGTGACTGTTACATGCCCTGACTTTACCATGTTGCTGTTGTTTGCTGCTCAATTATTCAAATGCTTTTCATGATATTTTGCAGATGTGTAAATGAGCCAATTACAGTCATTTTCTGTGATAAACATTGCCTTCTCAAAGCACCTGGGACAGCTATTACAGTTTGTTAAGGGCATGAATACCAATCAGCAGAGATACGCCTGAACAGTGAGCCAGACACACATAGCACATATCAAAGAAGCTATCTCAGCTGGGTCTGAAGTCACACATGGCAGTGTGATTTTCTGTGTCGTTTTCAAGCAAATTCAAGCAACATGTATATATGTAAACAGATGGTGACATAACTCTGACTGAGGTAGCATCCGCTTTTGCTTTGATATACACTGTATATTTACAGGGAGCCTCTGGGATTGCTCAAATCTTTCCCAAACTTCTTTCTCCTTAAATACTTCTACAGCTGCTTCAATGCGACATTGCTTTACAGTACTAGGGTATTCATAAACTAACAAATGAAAACAAGCTCTTGAAATCAATTGGTTCGCTTACCTTTGACAACCAGGATGGCAGAGGTGGACAGGCTCTCCACATCAGTGTCAATAACGCAGACATATTTTCCTCCATGGTTCAGCTGGATGTTACGAACCATCAGATCCCCTGATATACTCTAAAAGGGAATATGATTGTTGAGAAAATAAAGCTAAGTAAGAAATGCAGTTTTATTTCATCACTCGGGCTTTGTCTCTGGGGTATTTGAAACATTTATACTGCTTTGCACAATCACATCATCTCCAGGCTACAGATTTTTGCATCTCTTCAAACACCAACACATGGCAGATGTACTCTACACAAATAATGCTATTGGCTGCCCTTCAGGCGCTACCCAACCAACCAGCCCCCCAACCCCCTACAAACAACTACCAGCTATACACAGAACACACAAAACAAACATAGTCTAGTTAATTGGCAAGACAATCCTAATTATTCTGTAATTACATAAGCTCAAGCAAGATACAATTATAACTCCCAGTGTAAAGAGCAAATATTATTTAACATAAGCGGGATGCATGTTGTGGCTATGAGGAAATACAACAAAACATCAACAAACTTTGAATCAACTTTCTCATCTGTATAAGAAAAGTTGTATTATTTGTTGTAGCATGAAATAAGTGTTTTAAAGGACTAGGCTGGTGTTTTCTATATGTTTCTTGTTGTCAACAAATCCCATAAAAAGACCAAAAGCAACAATGCCCTCGTCCGTCTCTCAATTCTTAACAACCTCCCCCATCCCAACATCTCCGACTGAAGATGTAAATGTAATTTTTAGAAACAAATTACAAACATATATAGTTTGAATTTTTAAAAAGGCAAACTAATGTCTTATAACAGCTGGGGCTTGTAGTTTTTAGCAAACGTTACAAAAACAGGAATACGTACAGTCTGACACAGATTGCAAATAAGATATTATTAGACTCATCTTGCATAGTGTGTCATGCAATGAACCTTACGATCATTGTTATCACACAGTAAAGGGGCCTTTAGAAGCATCACTTCATTGTGGGTTTGTTGACAATAACAAAGAATAACCCCAGCCTTATCCTGTAAACTGACATATGCATGCCAAGGTAAAAAGTAATTTCCAATGTTGTACTAACACATTTATTCTGACACTATTATTCTGTTCTCATCTTGACTATGCATGGGAATCCACCTTCTGAAAGGCACCACCTGAAGTGTCCTGTCACAAAGCATGTCAGCCTGTGAAAAGTAGTGTGTTACTTTAGAAATGAGTCTCCAGAGGGGCGAGCCTGGTAAGACTCGCTGTAGTCATAGCAGATTTCATCACACCCAGTGGCTACTGATCATAGCACCACTCCGCAGCAACTGGACAAGAACTCCTGTGCGTCCCCAATTCTCTGAAGCACCTGACAAAGCAAAGTCGACCCAAGTGGCACTTTTATGCAGCCACGGGCTAAAGAGACTACCTCTCCTCCTCTCTTTTCCCCTTCCCTTCATCTCCCTTTCTTTCACTTGACAGTTTGTACATGCAGCTCCACCATGTCTAATGTCAGCCGCCACCTGGCCGACCTGAGAGGCATACTGCCTTGGCAGGAAAAAAGTGATGAGGCAGATTTGCTTTAATTATGTTAATTAATTCATCAGAAGCTGTTGAGCAGGGGGCTGGTAATCTCTCTGGACAAGGGAAACCAATTCTGCGAAAACTATGTCATTATGCCTATGCACAGTTCAATGTCATTAGTAATTGCCATTTGAATTCATGAGGATATGAATTTGGCATGTCCACAACACTGTGAGGACATTCAGATTAACACGTGAACGGCAGTGATCAGACTGCTGACCTTGGATGATAAATAGAACTATAAAAAGCAAAAAAAGTGTATTATAGTAATTTGACAATTTCTAAACAATTGACTTTGCCCTTCATCAAAAGGAACAAATATTCAACAAAACGTTGTCATATATTATTATTTCATAACATCAGGATTTCAAATAAAAAGGTACTTGTGCCAGGCCTGCCCTTGGTGAATGCCAGCCAGCTCATTACTTAATTATTTCGGGGCTCAAGATTCCTAAATAGGTATGCAAATTAAATTATGGCAGAGGGGGAAGATAAGAAAATGTTCTTCCTTGAGGTTAGAGAATTAGAAGTTGAAGGGATGAAAAGTATAAAGACTTTATTAATGAAGCCTCTGTATGACTGAAATGGCATTTCCCCAATATATCTTTAGAAGTGTAACACATGGCAGCTCACACAGCCAATTCAAAAGGTAAGGATCCCGATTACTGACCTGATAGTGCAGTTCACTGAGGCTTTAATGGCATATGAATGAAATAATGTAACTGATAGAACAGATATCTCCATCTTTTTGATATTCCATCCACCACTGATCACTGGGAAACTTTCAAATTGACTTGGCATACATTTCACTGCTTGGGTATCATTGGTGTCTAAAAAGCCCTCAGCAGGGCAGTGGAGCATACCCTTGCACATCACCCAGTATGTCCCAATTAATCCCAGAATAGCCAGAAAGTAGCTGAGTTTAATGCTTGAGATGACTCACCCCACCCACTCTTTCGAAATGATCGCTGTCTCGCTGGAAGTCGATGAGCTGGCCGTTGAATGCCCACGAGAAAGAGACATCCAGAGCTGGATCGGAGGCAATCTGGCAGGGTAACACGATGCTTTCGCCAACAATAATCTCCATGTTAGTAGGCCTCATGGTGATTCTGGTGGGCTCTGGCCAGACAACAGACGACAGCGTAGCATGTTAATATCTCTACCACGGGAACCTTTAACACCACTGTGACCCCTGCAACTGCAATCTCACTTCCATTCACGGCTAAATCAAGTCACCCTCATTAAATTACCCATGGATGTGTGCTTTTCCTGATTTTAATAAGCACTTAAATTCCAAGCCTGTCCATTAGCAACATTTAATGACATCTCAGGTTTGCACTTTATGTTACAGAATCAATTTGGAAGAAAATGTTTGAAACAGGATTACAGAGATGGGAGCACATTCCCACTGGTGACTGTGGAGGATTGGATGCCTCAGAGTATGTTGAGGAAAGGTCAGAGTAATTAAACTCTATGTCATTAAATGGTTCAGCTGTCAGTGTATGAGAAGAATAGATGGTAATGAGAAAAATAAGTCAGGTGGCTACACACACAACAGATTAATCTCGAGGACTACATGTACGTGTTATGTCACTGAATTAATTAATAATGACCTTTAATTAAATCAAAGATAATGTTTTGTTTCTTACTTAACCACTATTGTGTGTATACCAGCCATAATAACTGGAAAATAACCTTGGTTGTTAACATTACACATGCAATATAATTTGAGGTTATTCTCAAGTCACAGACTGACAAGGAATGAAACAGCGATCTTGTTAAAGCTTTAGATTTCTTCCCCTCCTGAAACTGTGCATGGGGCAGAAGATAAAGCTTGGCATCTAAAGAGCGCTGGTGTCTTTTTTTTAATCATATTTTCAAAACCAAGTGCAAAAAACTAAAGTGTAAAGAATGGATTACAGTGTGTTTGGTTATCTGCTCTAAGTCAAGCTTCAAACATTAGCATGGCTGGCTAACTAGCGTATTACCTACAGTAGCAATGTAGCGTTACTTTCAAGGCCAAGAGAAAAAAAGGGCTGATCAGGACTGACTGGCAGTAGCTTCACATTTAGTGCACAGACATGGCAGTGGTGTCAATCTTCTCATCTAACTCTTATCAACAAGGCACATAAGCATATTTTTTCCAAAATATTGAACTTTTCCTTTATTCGCTCGTCACTTTCATATGAGTCGGCTAAAAAAACAGCCAGAGAAGAGTTATAACCAACTCACAGATTTAAGGTCAGTTAGCAGGATAGCTACAGCTAATAAAATCTGAGAGCCAGCTGTCAGCACAGTAAACAGTTCTGTCAAAATCGACAGCTGCAGTTAGATTTCTGTAATTGTTTCAAAGGTTATCATGAATCTTAAGAGTTAAATCTGCAATTGCTATAATTGTTAACTGCATACATGCAGTGCTTGAATGGAAAGCTTAACAGACATAATATTAATAAAGGAGGACAGGGTGAAGCCAATGGTCAATTAAGGGTGAGTTGTTGATGGAGAAGAGTAGGACTCACCAGTGATTAGAAGCCTCCCAGTTGTGCTTGCTGTCCCAAACTGATTCTTAGCGATGCATGTGTAGCTGGCTGCATCCCATCTGGTTACATTGGCGATCTTTAATGTCCCATTGGGAAGCAAAGTAATCCTGAGGGAGGCAGAACAGCTTTTTACTGTACTGAATGGAGAGTGTACAGTTAGAATTAAGTGCTGAGCTTTGTATTGCATCTGTCTGCAGTCATTATGTTGTGCTGGAATTCAATATCTTCACATGTAACCGTGTTTATAGTGTTTCTACCGATTTGTATTCTTGTCAAAATGGAAAAGCCTCTAAAGCGCTTTGACACTCATTGTACTCTAAAGCCCTCCATTGAAGCCCACAAAAATGAAATTCTTTCGAGGTGGTTTAACAGCAGCCAGGGTAACCTACCACCCTGCCTCAGTGGTGAGCTAAACTATGGGACACATTACTAAATGAAGAAATATTTTACAAACAGCAACACTGAATAACTCAATGAATAAATAAAATGTTCTTGACAGGCTTTATGTTGCTAAGGTCAGTGAGAAATCTTTATCACACTGGGAGGTCACTGACTGGCTGGCTATTTAATAAACAGCCCAATATATCTCTGTAAAAGACATGGTATAATACAAGTATTGCCCCACAAAATATTATAATAATTATAATAACCAGCAAAAAGTGTTCAAGACAAAGAAATAACCATTCATAAGACACTAAAAAACATGTCTACTGGTCATATCAATGTATAAGGCTGTAGAAGCAACAGTCCTGAGCATATCAAATTGATCGAGAGTATGTTTTATTGATAATGAATCAAACTTTTTATTTGGAAGAGAAAGAATGTGTTATGTTTATGCATGAAATTTTATAGTCTATAGTCTACAATATTTTCACACTTAACGTTTGATTAATTGCCCAGGTTCTGGACTTAGATATCTGCTTCCAAAGGCTCTGTCTCTAGCCCCAATTCAATGAAGGTGAACAGAAAGTTGTTTTGGGGGCAACAATGTGTCTTTCTAGAAACAATGTCTGGATAAATCACAGATTTACTGTACAGTTGTTATTGCAGCTGCTTTTTACCAAAAAAATAGTCCTGATGGAAACTGTTGACGGTGTACTGTGTAAATTATCCAGAGTAACAGTGAGGGCAGGGTGGAGGCAGATTTAGCAGAAATGGACATCAAAAAACCTGGGTGAATTAACACAAAACTCTCTGCAGGCTTGACACGGCAAAGGGTTATTGTGAAAATACAGTATGTTTTTCATCATTTGGGTGAAACTTACTTTTACTGACATGCTATTTAGTGAAAAAATGTGTATACAATTCATTTTCTGAACACTGTTCCAATTTACAGTGACTGCATGTATGACAAAACATTTCTCATCCAGTGCTGTGCACCTTGAAAGACTATATGGATTCCACAACCAGTGTGTTAAATGTCAGTTAGCTTGGGAATTTTACCAGTTTTCTGCAGCTATAGCTACAGTGCTGTTCTGACAAGATGCTTTGCTCGTATTGTTCTCTTTCAGACCTCCTTTTGAATAAGCAACATAGGAGTGATTCAAACAACACAAAGTTAAGCATTTCTTCAGTGCGCTGGCAGGCCTCCGTATGAATTGTTCTTATTCTTGTCTGTACTGCCTGTTGTGTGTGTGTGTGTGTGTGTGTGTGCAAATTATTGATGTGCATTCACTGACTTGCAGCAGGGTTTAGTAACCGTCAAAGCTTTTCTTCTCCCTCCAATCGGGGTGATGATAAAAAGTCTGAATGGATTACTCAAATGTGTCATTTCTTGCTTCTGATTTGCTTTTGGATTTCTCCACCTTTTAATTGGTTCATTAGTATTGTGTGAACTATTTTCAGTAGCTCAAATTCAGCTGTTGGTGTATTCAGTAAGAAATCACACAGAGAAGGACAACAAACTAAATTAATCACCACTTTATGCCTCTTAAAGTGCATGAATTTGCATGAATTTGTATGTAATTATAAAGTAGAGAACTTTTACCTATAGTATATAATAATTACAGGTGCAACATCTTAAGTTACACTTTTAAATTCCTTCTTCTATCTAAAAGCAGTTTGTCTTAAGCAGCGACTCCATTTGTTAATCTTTCATCTTCTTGAATATTTTAAGCATGCAGTGTTGATACGACCAGCTAGCATATTCATCCCTAACAGCAAGCAATTTGAACATGGGGGTGCAAGCAGTATATTAGCTGTGTGCAATTTTCCTGGTGGGTGCCCTGCTCTCATTCTCCTCATTAGCCTTTCCTTTTATGCATCTGCACAAATGCCAAATACACTATTCAAACAAGTAGGCTTGCAGTGAATGTGAATAAAAGCTTCTAGAAATGTATACTTGGACTTTTATCCTACCTTTCAGTTCTGTGCAGGATCTCATTCCCTTTCTTCCACAGGCTAATTGCTGGGGGCGAGGCTTGAGGCTTGCATTCAAGAGTGACTTCGCTGCCTGAGCGAGCTTTTAGCAAGGCCCTTAATGGACTTTTGGAGAAACTGGGAGGTGAAGCTGTGGGGAGGGGGCAGAGAAAAAATTAAGGCAACCCGAACCTCTGACTCTCCTTCAGCTTTCAGTGAGAGCAGCTCGAAATCTCAGCATGAACTCAGCAGAAATGCCTATTGGGCTCAAGGCTATGGACCTACCTGCCTACCACCCTTCAACTACACACACACAAAATCCATCCTCACCAAGCTTCCAACCTGCATAGGCTTCAGTTGCTGTCCACACTCATCATCACATTTTCTCCCAAGTATCATCACTTGTATAAAGACAGAATTACATTTCTCATCGAGCCAGTCAGATGGAAGTCATCAAAGCTTTACAAATAAATCAATACCCAATCTACATGACAAAGCATGCACAATGCCACAAAGCAATCCAAATCAATATGATGAAACGACAGAAAGTACAACGAGACACTCCATCAGTTTATCCATTCATATTTTTGCTGCCAGAGCCCATAGTAACATCAAATGACTGCTGAGGAGAGGTATAGCAGGCTGCTGTTTTTTTTATCTTAGGAGATGATCAAATGCACAGACAGATAAGCAAGATAACAGCAGAGGGAGGGATGCAATCTTACCTAACACCATTAGTTGGGCACTGGAATAAATAATGCCATGTTTGTTTTCAGCCACACACTGGTACAGCCCGGAATCTGACAGGTTTAACACAGCTATAGAAAGGGCCCCATTTTCGATTTGTACCCGGCCCTGCAGAGAAAAGAGAAACAGTTCTGCATATCCATTCCAAGGACAGTCTGTTATGTCCAAAAGCACAGCAGCAATTATTAGTTCACCATAAAGGGAGGAGGGCGGCAGGAGAGGAGAAAGTGAAAAAATACAAATAAAACAGCCAATAGAGCCTTGTGGCCTTCTACATATGTTCAGCTTGTAATGAGGGAGGAGATGAGGAGGCAGTGGCGAAATTGCTAAACTGCATGTTAGATAAACAGAAAAGAAGCAATGTTCACAATAGCACCAGCAGCATTTTAAAAAGTAATTTCTTTTCTGTGGTTGTTCAATTGGATAAATGATGAAGACTGCTCAGGTTATGTGTTTTTAGCGAGAGTGATTTTTAACCCAATTAGCTAGTCAGAGATCCTCATTGCTGCAAGGGGAGTGGCCTCTTAGAAAATAAAACATATTAGTGAGGTACAAAACACCTTTACACATAAACACTGTTAACCTTCAAAGTTCAAACTTGTATTTTTAGCATGTTTCTACAGATAATAGTTTCCTTTGCTGATTCAAAGGGGCACTCAACCAAATTTTAGAAAGCCCTTAAGGTGTCATCTTGGGTTTGGATACTCAATTTTAAACAATAAACATGTGTGAAAAACACTGGAGGTGTGGAGTGTCATCAAAAAAATGCTATTGGTCACATTATGAGAAATGTAGGAGACTGCTGTATTTTTTCCTCCTAAATAACAGTATGTTAGCTGTAAGCTACTTAGCAACGTACATCCCGTCCGTGTCTACGAGAGTGTGCCTGTGTGTTTGTGTTCAGCTCAGCCTCAGAACTCAGCAGGAGCTCTGGTTCTCTCTGTTATTTCCCTCTAGTCTCTCTCCTTTGACCTCTTGTCTCTTTACATTTATGAAGCTGATTCATAAAGCCTGCAAACTTTTGGCTCAAGTTGAAATATTTTAACTCAGGCGGACGTGTCTTTGCAGATCACATTGCCAGATCACATCTGAAGGTGATTTCAGTCTGAAAAGCGTGACCAGATTCTTAAGAAAGAAATCCACCCAGGAGGTTGAAAGGTCGCCTCTTCCTGCTAGCTCAAGTAAGCCTGGCAAAAGCTACAAATTGTAAGTAATAAGTCTTCCCTTGTGATTGTGATCAGATATCATTATCCAGATCGGGTGTAAATGGCCTATAAATGTCTGGTAACATTCTGAACTTTAAACTGAGTTGCAGAACATTGGCCCTGCTCGACATACACACCAGTTTGATACCAGTTGAACAGTAACTCTCGATAACTGTGTGGTCTCTTAATGAGAGGTGTTACGTTTGTACCCTCTTGTTCAATCAGCACATTAAAGACATCAACAGGACCACCTTTTTATCACCTACGCAACATGAAATGAGATCTCTTCTGTCCCTGTAAGAGATCTAAATTCACATCTTTGTTTCATCCAGATTTGATTATTGTAATGTCTTGTAATGGCACTAAAAGTCTTCAAATGGTTAAAAATACTGGCAACTAAAATATAAACTAAAACAAAATAATTTGACCATAGTACACCAATTTTAGCTTCCCTTAATTTGCTCCCAATCCATGTCATATCAGACTTTAAGGTGTTTCTGATGACTTATGTAATGTATAATGTAAATGGTCAAAGCCGTTTCATACCCATCCGATCTCCTTCTATTCCATCCTGTGCTCTTCACTCTCAGAATACAGTGCTCCTGTGTGCCCTCAGAGTTAAAAAGAAGTAATCTGGCTCTTGGGCCCTTACCTGTCATGCCCCCTCTAAGGAATAACCTTCCTTTTGATATCAGAGTCTTACTCCTTTGGAGCCTTTTATAACCCATCTCTTCACCTTAACTTTCAGTTCACTTTTTTGTTGATGACCATGTACCTCTTTAACCATTACCTGTATACCTATAGTCCATGTTTGTCCTGCCAAGGACAATACTGTAAACCTTCTGAAAGCCACCGCGTCTCTCTAACTCTCTGTTGGTTTGTGTCCCACAAGGACATCTGTGTGCCTATCTCTCTCTTTTTTGACCTCTCTTTCACTCAGGGTTCTCTGTGCTGGATCATCAGCTGTCCTGGGACCTCACTCTCTCCCCTGGCTGTCAGTGCTTCATTCCAGATGTTTGGATCTGGATCTTCATCCTCCAGGAGATTTAGCCTCTTCTCTTGTCTCTCTCTATTCATTGTGTGCATGTTGCCCTTGTGTCTCTCTCCCTCTGTGTATGTTTGTTCTCCTGTCTGTGTAAATGTGGTGCTTGAGCTTTGCTCTTGTGTGTTTGTGTATTCTCTTCTAGGTTTCCATGGTGGACGAGATTATGTGGCTTAGGTCCTGTGTGGAGATTCACACCCTCCCAGTTTCTTATCCAAATCAAGGGTCTAAGAATAGACAGCATACAGAGAGTGAAGCTCCTTGAGACAAATTTGTGATATTGGGCTATATAAATAAAATTGACTTGACTATGAAAGCACAGCACTAAATCGCTGGAGTACCCCATGAATTTTCAACAGTAGTTGTACCTTGCAACAGAACAGGTTAATTCACAATTCATCTTTTAAACTGTTTCTGTAAACTGTTGTAAACGGAAGTGTATTGCTGTCATGCAGGAAAAAGAAAAACAGATCTGTATCACATTGTAATTTTTATAACAAGATGTTTCTCACGTTATTACGACATACAACCATACATAAATAGTATAACAATATACTATTTATCTTATAATAACATATTAAATAGTATATTGCTATAACACGAAAGGTTTCCTTTAATGATGTGATACGTTTCTGTTGCAAAGCGTAAAAATATCGTTATAATGTAAAAAAAAAAACTTTTCATGTTGTCTGGGGTGAAAAAGAAAAATGGATCAGTATCACGTTTTAACATGAAATGTTTTACAGTATAACAAGAAGTTATCACAATATAACCTAGCAAGATAAATTGTAAATGTGATGAGTTTGTATGTCACAATAACATGAAAATATCTTGTTAAAACAATAAACGTTTCATGTTATAACGTGTACTGATCTGCTTTTCTTTTTCTAGCATCACAGCAATACAGAAATGCTAATATGACTATCTTTGAGTAACAATGTCATGGAAAAAACTTTCTCAGTAAGCCTCTGAACAGCTTAAGTAGATTAGATTCTCCAAATGTGTGGAACTCTTCTGGAGGGATGAATACAATTCTTTTGTGTTGTCTTCAGTTGAATTGTATGGAAACATCTGCATTCATTATTTTCCTTCTTTCTCCATTAAGAGACATCTAACAGACCTCCTTACCTCAGCCATCAGTTGCTCCCCATTCTTCAGCCAGTTGTAGGATGGTTTAGGCTTTCCATTGGCCTTACACTCCCAGAAGAGGTTTTCCTCGATGGACAGAGCCGTGTCCGTCATTGTCTGGAGCCAGTGAGGTTTAGCTTGGAATAAATGAGAGGATTACCTTTTCAAACATGTGTTTTAATTATAGAAGCAGTGGATTAGTGAAGAGTGGTATAAGAAGCTGCCTTGCATTAAATCATCAAAGTTTTCACTACTACAATAAGTGGATTATCTGCATAATGAAGAATACAGGTTGGTCAACAGATTTGAATATTGAGTGAAAATACATTTGGAGTGTCTTAAATAATATTCACGTCTTACTTTTCGAGTCTGTCCTGTAATTTCATGGCAACATTATACCCCACATATTATTAACAAATAGGTTTTCTGTCATACAAATGAGATTAAAGCTGCTGGTCACATGTATGTTTCCTGTATAAATGTGGATATCTGTTTCAGAGACACGTTCATTCCTGTGTCTCACTGCATTCACTCTCATTCAATTTGAAATGATTTACTAACCATGGAATGAAATACGACCCCGTGCAGCATTTTTGCCTCGCCGATTCTCTGCCATACATTCGTACATGCCCGCGTCTTCCTGCTGGACATTAGGGATTTCAAGGATGGCGTTTGAATTCTTCATTTTGACTTTGCTGGGGAAAGGGATGCCGCTGGTTCTCCTCCAGCTTATTGCTGGGACAGGGCTGCAACAGACAAACAAAAAGTTCCCATGTGTCAATCGTAACGATCGAAGTGTGGTAAAGCACAGAAGCAAAGTAGTTGAAGCAAAGGCCTTATGAATTATTATTACTTACAAATCAAATTGTGATTGCTTTCAGAAGCTCTTAAAAGGACTTTGATTTCAATTCCCTTGTATGCTCATGCTGTAGCCCTTGCCCTCTTATGGATTGATGAAACTCAGAATGAGTAATATTACTTGTGCATCCTTAAATCATCTTGAGTAACCCAAATTCATGCATGGATGAGCCTGCAGCTTATGTCACTCACACACACACACACACACACACACACACACACACATACACAATGAGGCTGGCTTACTTTCCCAGAGCGAAACATTCCAGTTTCACCACCGATTCCTTTGCAACTGGAACTGAATCAGGGAAATGAACTTCTATTTTGGGTTCATATTCACCCATTACTCCTACAAAAGGGAGACAATAGATGACAAGCTTTTCACATCAATGATTAATAGCACACATTACACACACATTGGATCAAAGAGAGAGCAGAAACACAGTGGGAGAGCTAACACAAAAGTCGTTATGGGTACGGGGTAAAAGTGACCACTGAAGAGCTGGTAAAAAGGAGAAAAAATCTGAGGTGGCTTATAAAAGATTCAGAGTACACATCAGGGAAAGACTTGCTTGGTAGAGATTTATCACCTGTGGCAATCTGACTTCATTTATGACTGTATTTATATTCACATCACTAGAACGGGTCAGAGACTTCTTTACAGAGATAGTAGTTTGCCCTTTACTATTACCAATTACAACCCCACAGCCTGGCAGCAAGAGCTGATTTGGGGTCTTCTTCGTGTTTTTTAGATTAAAGGTCAATAAAGATTTTGAAAAGCTGTGATAAGTGCTAGCATCTTACGCAGTGTGGAAAACATGCAGACTATGGAATTACTTCTCCTTCAACCCTTATCAACACAGTATTTAATAAACTGTAACATTTCCCTGTATGAAATCATGTGTGATTAAATCTAATCCAAGGTTAAATGGTCATAATGTCTAACTTTTTAATAAGCCATTTATATGTTAACAAGTCATTAATAAACAGATTCTGGTCCAGATAAATATGAGTGTAGAGGGTGCCTTTTACAGAGCGTTACCAGTTATACATCACAGTGCTGACCACGCTGAATTTAAATGAGTCTACATGTGAAGCAGGCCCTACTCTCTGTAATACATACATCCTTAATACACAGGTTGTTGTCTGATTCATACGCACTCTGCATGTTAGTGCCTGTACAGTTACGTTCACCCAAAGATAGTTTTGTGGATGAAGAAACACCACTGTATTGTTAAAAGAAAAAGGACTAGGTTGTGTCTTTTTACTGTTTATAAAAGACAGACGTGTCTTTTTCTACATAGACAATCAAAGTGACAGGTAGCTAGCTAGCAGTTGTCAAGTGTAAATGTCAGACAGCTGGTGAGTTGTCAGATATTCCCAGTTAAATTTCTATCCACGTCATATGATCATTTTAAGCTTAACACCTTAAATGGATCTGAATTGAGGCAGAGATGTAAGGCAGCTCCTCCTATCAGCGTGTGAAGCTAACATTAACGCTAGCTCAAACAGCTTAAATACAGAGCTGTTATTAGTGGCATTAGGTGTCATCAGTCCGATGTAAAAACATTGTCAGGTATGACTTACCAAATGTTTTTCATCATAACTACAACTTTTCAAAGAAACTATCACTTTTAGAATTGCCAAAATACACTAAATCGATGTGTACTGGGCAATGACCACTCATAACCACAGATGGGAATATGCTGAAATAAAGATGTAACAAACATGGATTATTTCCAATACCAGTTGATTACTGTTTAAAACAATACGGCATAAATGTAGCCAAAACTACCATTGAGTGGGATAAACCAGTATGGTAGAAGCTTAAAGTTTACTGAAGTTTAAATGTTTTACCATCACTTCTGAGGACCAGTGGTGTAGGAGAGCTGAGCACCTTCTCCCTCGTGACGGTGTTGTTAACCACACAGGTGTAGTTGCCAACATCTGAGGGCTCCACTTTTGCGATGTAGAGACTCCCGGTCTCTTGAGAGATGAAACGACGACTGTCTTGTTGGACGAAGTACGGGTATTCATTGAAGATCCATGCAAATGTCAGCTCTGGATTGGACATTCAAACAATTCAATTTAGAGCAGCGTTAGTCCGCTGGCATAACTCATTCAAAGCATGACACTTGTATTAGATACATTGACCTCTATGGCTGGGATGACTGAACCGAAAGAAACAAATCCCAATGCGGGTGGCCTAAATATGATAGCATATCACATAATATTCCTTCCCTTATCTCAGTTTCCTTGAAAAAGCATGGCAAATGTAATAGCTGTCAGTGCAGAAGAAATGGGAGACCTAAGGAAAGGGAGCGAAACAAAATGGATTACGGCGCATCAGTGGCCCTCTTCTGACACATGGCCTCCATTCCTCGGGTCCCTGGGTGACATGGTTGGATCATGGGACGCAAGAGCCGAATGGGCGAATGGATTGAGGGATGGATGAACTGTGGTATGGAAGAAGAAATATGTTGTGATGCCCTTCACAAGCAGCAGGTCTACCATAAGAAAGGAGATACCTGCCATGATGAATTACTTGGGAAGCACCGATTTTCAAGAACAAGGAGATGCTCCATATAATCTAGCACTTTGGAGGTGAGGGGCTCCGAGTCAAAATGTGTATGCAATAACTGTCAATCATATCTGATGCCCCCCTAGGGAGCGAGACTCCCGGCTTTGGATGGAATAGAGCGTCTGTGCATGGTGCAGTGATGCAGATACAACGCCCCTTCTGATTAGGCAAGCATGAGCCACAAAGTTCAGAGCCAGCATAAACTCCATCTGAATTAGGTGGCTGTAATGATCAGTGATAGACTTTTGCCATACAATTGTAAGTCAAGTGACAATATATGGACTTTTATTCAACAGAAAAAGTGGCCGATGTACCGAAGAAGCCCTTAAAGTAAACAAATGCTTACGATAGAGCACAAAAATGACATAATTGCTTGTGACAATATTGTATTTAATTTATCATATCTGAGTGATGTCAAAAAGAATACGGTTGTGGAGGAAAAAGCTTTTGCAGAATTCAAAGTGTAGTGAAGTGTAATGAAAACCAGAAAGGGTGACTTAAAGGTGTTAGATAAAGTTCAGTGAAGTTCAAGGTTACGTAGCAAGTTGATGCTGTCAAAATTCAAGAGAGAAAAAGATAGAAAAAAAGGTGGTGGGGAGGGGGATGGACCAGAGAGTGAGCAACAGGCCGAGAAAGGAAGAAAGGGACAGCAGGCTTGCACTGCTTTACTTTCATTCACTTCTGAAAATGTGAGAAAACACAATTGCGCCACGGTTACAGCAGCCAACTGCGTATAAGCCTATGTCAGAGAGGAAAGCTGTCAAACTGTATTTCACACAGAGTACTCTGACCCATTATCCCATAGACCAGCTGTACAATGCACTGCGCTTCAAACTGTTCTCTTGTGAAGGAAATTGGTTGTTCCAATGTGCAAGCTACTATATCAAGATGGTGACAAGCTAGGCAGCAGCCATTGTCCATGTCCTCCGTTTTCTGCAAATACTCAGAGGTGGGACTGAGCAGTCTGCATTTTTATCTCCTATTTGTAGCCTCTCATTTAAAGAACACATTTTTAGCTTCTCAGCTGAACAATTAAAGCATCTTTTTGAATATTTGGAGGTATGCAAATATAAGCATTTGACTAGCAGCTAGTTAGCTTAATAAAGACTGGAAAAAGCTAGCTTGACTCCGGCTGAAAGAATCCACCTATTAGCGCCCCTAAAGCTCCCTAATTAACAGGTTATATCTCTTGTTTAACCCTTACAAAAACCAAAGTGGGACAAAAAAAGTCAGTAGCAGGAGTCCAGCGTTCAATCCATCGTAAAACTACAACATTTTTGTACAGGTTAAATAAATGAGATTAACAGTGTTAATATAGTTCTGGTAATGCAGATATTGTCACAGATATATTGGACAGAGCCAGCTAGATGTTTCCCTCTGTTTCCAGTCTTTGCGCTAAGCTAAACTAAGCCAAGCTAACCGACTACTGGATGAAGCTTCATATTTAATGGACAGACCTAAGAGTGGCATCGTAATAAGGAAAGAAACACCCAAGTAGGGATTTGTTTAGTAGTATTCAGTTTGAAATACATAAGAGGATGATTATTAAGACCATGTCTACACTTAAATGGGTGTAAAAACAGATCAAGTTAGGAGTAAGAGAGTAATACTTTATAAAGGTTTCCGTGTGAAATGAGTGGAGGTCATTCCTATGTGTCCTATTTAAATAAGACACAGCATGCATAAAAGCGGCAGATCGAGATTTCATAAACTTACCTCCAGAATGTGCAGGTGGTCCACATAACAGAACCACTCCTTGGCCCTCACGGACGTTGACAGCACTTCTTACCGTTTGAATTTTGAAGTTATCAAGATCTAATGGGTCAAATAAGATCAAATAGAGTTAGACATCAACAACCTAAAACTAAATATCAGATAGCCAAAAAGTGTGTTTTTATATAGTCCATATTCTCAAGCGTTTCTTTGAAAAGGATAGTTCTGAAAATAGGGGACATAAGTTTTCCCGAACCTCCTTAACTGATTCACTGAGGCATGTTTTTGATGTTACATTTTGGAGCGCTGGGATTTTAAAAGGGCATCATTGATTGCCCTGGGACACCTCCTGACATCCTCTGATGCTTTCAAATGCATCTGGGGTGCTGATGAAATAGATGGACCTGACTTGGTGACGTTTACCCTGCAACACTTTAGCACAAGGAAGAAATTAGGCTCTGAAATAGGATAAAATAAGCGGTGGGGAAGGAAACATTGTGCTTGGACTAAGCAAACATGGGGGAGCCTGCATGACAAATGACAGTTTGCTGTGCCAGCAGCAATAAGTAACATCATTATTAAATGTGGTGTAATCTTGCACTTAAAAGCATTAGCTTCCCCATCAATACTCTCAGCACAATCTATCCCCTGCAAATGAATGAGCAGTTGCTGGCAGACAAAACCTAAACCTGGGATGATAAACCACCCCTGGCTTCATGACTGATGGGGGGAAGCTGCCGCAGTCCGCTCTGCACCCTCTGGCTAACAGCCTAGAGTAAGCCTTCCAAACACAAACAAAAGAAAGTCAGTGTGACCGATAAGGGAAATTAGGAGAAGGAAGATTATGGAGAGAAGTGGGACAGAGTGTTGGTAAGATTAATGAGCAGCTCTCTGATGACCGCAGTGGAATCAAACAGAGCCAAGTCACGGCAGGACACCGAGGAGGCCACAGGAGGAGATGGCTGACTTGAAATACAGACAGAGGAGATGTCCTTCTGATCTCACCAGACTGCCCCAGTAAATACAAAGTCCATCTCCTAAAGACTTATACAATTCTGAGGAGTTGTGCTTGGAGATTCATATACCCTGTTTGATTAAAAAAGGCTTGCATAACAGGAATTGTTCATTATAACAGCAATGCTTTCGGAAACAGTGGGAGGTGAAACAGAAAGCTAATGATAATTACTTAGTGGACAAGGAAAGGATGACTCCTTCACCAAGATCACGCAAAACAGCACAGAAGAATGTAGAGACGTAGATGTGCTCAGTGCTGGAGGGGATACACTTTTCTCTACTCTGGCCTCTGAGCAGAAGAATAATGGGCTTCACTGAAGTGAACTGACCACACACTGTAACTCCGAGAGCTAGAGGCCAAACTCACTGTAGCTGCAGTGATTCCTTTGTAAGCAGAATCAGTCTCTGCCATACAAGAATTGCTGGCCTAGAGAATACAGAGATTGGTCTGGGCATCGGCACCACCATATAGACATTCTTTGTTATATATTATGTCCAACAGTGTTCTTGAACAAAACTCCAGAGGCAACACAATACAGTTGTCTCAATGTTTGGCTGCTTTTTAAACCAAAAATTGGGTTAATTATTTAAATCTTTTGTAGATTTCCCTTTGTTTCTATCAGTTTTGAAAACACTGTACTCACCAAAGCAATTGAACACAGAACAATCACACGTAAAACTACAGCAAGTGCACTAGATCAAAGTCGGTCTGAAAAGTGCATTGATGTATTCAGAGACCTGGACAGGGTGCTGCAAACTAGATTTGCTGCTAATTTGCCCCAGTGGCCAATTGTGGTACTACAAGAAACACAGCCACATAAACCGCTACTGAAATACAAGATGCTGACAGGACACCTCCAATGGCAAACAAGGTCATTTTTTGAACTGTATATTATGAGATTTTTTAACCATAAAAGGTTTATATTGGCAAACCTTCCCTAGAGCCTAGAAGAGCATTTTTTGTGTGTGTGTGATGGTATCTTGATGTAAAATGGGATTGAGGGGACGGACCAGGAGAGAAACATTAATGTGCATGTGTAGTAGGCCAATGTTGCCACATTCCCAGATATCAGCAATTAACTTTATGACTATAACATTATCATAACTGATGACGATGGCCCAAACTATGACAATAAGGCAGAAATTGTATGAAACCAGAATTTCTCTTTTAGATTAATTCATTGGTAATATAGTTTACATGTTGATGCAATTTTATGTATAATTCTACGCATTATTTCAGTTGTTGTTGTGTTAGCTTATAGTGGTTGCAGCTGAAATATGAAGGCAGGCAAAGCAGCAAAAAAGGCATGACATTTCTATCTTAGGGCAGTTGCCTCATTACACGGAAAAACAGAGTATCAGCCATGCTGATCTCCTAGACCTCCCTCACTGTGCATTAGGCAAGACAATAAATGTCAAGCAGCTCTGCACTTCACCCGGTCCCCACAAGTGAGATTCATTACTGGGCCATAGGCATAATAGCAGTCCATCTCCTGAGAGGAAGTGAAAGGCTCTCTATCCTTGGGACATGATCAATAGTCAGCAGGCTTGATCAAGAGAGGAGGTGCCTCTACAGTGCCTGTCTGGAAGGTAGGACCCCACTCCACAGCATCATTTACCAACCCGCCTTTTGTTTTTTAAACAGAAAGCAGACAGATCAGCAGACATTCTGTCACTTCCTGATCCACTCACAATCTGCTGTATATATTATACAAAGAGAAATGGCTGGTGATTACAAAGATGCAAACACTTCTTAAGTATTATTTTTGTAAGTTTCCTTTAAAGTCTGGATCACAGTGGCTGGCGTATCACTTGGCAAAATATGAGTCAATTTGGACTGAGCATAGATGCTGTCAGAGCTGGAACCACTAATGAGAATCAATGGAGTTCAGAGGCAGTCAGAAGCTGCCTCACCCACTGTGTTTGTTGCATCTGACATTTCATTGGATTACCATTTCCCCTCTCGAAAATCTATTCCCAGGCAATCTAAATGAGAAATCGGAATAGTAAATGAAAAAGAAAAAAAGGCCTGGGCCACAACCATATAACACACATGTCAGACTGAAATACACCACATACAAAGAGATGCCAGAATGTCATAACTCCGTGCCAGAAATGTGTTAGCAATCGTAAGATCACTTACATGCAAATTGCAGGCTGGCTCTGTGGCTGAGGATCGACCCCCACGTGTTGAAGGCCGTGCACTGGTATACCCCACTGTCTTGGTCCTTGTCCAGGTTGCTAATGATCAGGCTGCCCCCAGACATGTGACGCCGGTAGTCATTCCCCAGATCAATGAGTGTTCCGTTTAGTGACCATCTGGAAAAACGCAAACACAATCAGCAGCTGAGACCCCTGGAGATATCCGCTCACAGTGTTTATCACAGAGATCGATTTGATTGGTCATCATGCTGAGAAGATAAAAGGTGAGTAATAAGAGTAGGGGTCTGTTTTATTAACAGAGAAATCTGAATGTTTTGAATATGCCTTACAGCAAGTTAAGGAGAAAGAAACCATTTTTTGACATGGAGGACAGCTATAGCACCCACTTTTCATCAGTTTGCCTTCTAGTATTTTGTTTCACTATTAATTTAGGCAAAATTCCAAAACTGAGCAAATCTGCTGTGGTGAGTATTGATTTTCTCCTATTTGCACAGTGAAGTAGATTTTATTTCATCTCAGTTTTAATTACTTCCACTAAAGATGTTATTTTTGTTCCAGTTTGTAAGACTGCTAGCAGAATATCTGAAAAATGTTAACAGATTTCATTGACATTTGATGGAAAGGCCACGACCATGAGCCAAGGAGAAAAGGAGTTTTTTGGGCAGTAAGAACAATTATGTTTTAGGTTTTTGCAGTTTTTAACCACGATAGAGGTGTGGCAATCTACCACTTTGGTCGAGACTGAATTGTCTCAGCATCTATTAAATGGATTGACATAAAATTCTGTACAGACTGAATGAATCCTATTGACATCATCATGACGTTCACATTTGTGGTTTTGAGTCTTTTTTTAAAATGAATGCCATGAAATTTGGTACACACATTCATCTCCACCTCAGGATGAATTGTAATACAGTGTGATCTCTTGACTTGATTCCGGTCAAAATGTCACTTTGTCCAATACTTTGGTTGATGAAATATCTGTAAAACTAATGGCATCCCCAACAGCCCCAGCCGTATTTTCTGTTTAGAGTTAATTAGCAAAACAACAGCGGTGGAAGAAGTGATAGGATCTTTTACTGAATTCAAAGTAGCAATATTACAATAAAATAAAATAAAACTCTCTTACAAACAAAAGTTCTGCATTTAAAATCTTATTTAGTTTGTAAGTAATTTATTTTAAGTTATTGTAAAAATGTACTCATGCAGTCAAAATGGTTTCTGTCCGTTTTCCATTATTATATTGTACCACTGGATTAATATTGTTGACGCAGTAGCTGGCTGCTGTAGAGCTAATTTTACTAATTTCATATATTGTTTGATGGTTTAATTTACTATAACAATGCATTGTAATTAATTTGCTCATTATATGTTTGCAAAATTTCCATCTGCAAAGTGACTAGTAACTACAGCTAAAAACTGAAATAAATCTTTCTGAAATGTAGTCAAGTAAAAGTATAAAGTAGTGCAAAATTATAACACCAAAGTGAAGTACAAGTAACACAGAACTATACTTAAGTACAGCACTTCAGTAAATGTAAGCCTACTTGCTTTCCACCACTGCTAACAGCAGTAGCATTGCATCTTGCATTATATCTGCTCAGCATTGGCATGTTAACATTGTCACTGTGACCATGTTAGAATGCTGACGTTAGCAATTAACTCAAAGCACCACTGTGCCAAAGTGCAGCCTCACAGAGGGGCTAGCATGGCTGTAGACTCCCAGTCGTGTTATTAATGAATTACTGCACTTACTTTGATAAAAAAATGAAAAAATATGGCAAAAGCATCCCATGACTGTATATCTCCATGCACAGTTTGACTCCATCAGAACCAGATGCAGATGCAAATTAAAACTGCCTTAACATTTTGTGTTATTAATAAAATGTAGAACTGCAGAGCAATGGCAGAGTTATGTGCTCTCTGAGTGTTTTCTAATTGCTTTATGTTTGTGCTTTTGTGGTTCTGACTTATTGCTTTCTGACACCTTCATATTGCATTGTCTACAGACCATTTCCTTCAAGGAAAGGTCACCAGATACTCTGTCATGCACAGCTCAAGAAGCACAGCACAGCTCAAGAAGTGACAGCTATTAATCACTACCAACAGAGACAAAACACTGAATAATGTTCATGCTGAACAATGAAAACACTTTATACGTTATTCACTGAAATCTACAGTCTGTCGGTCTGACAGTGACATATTTGAAGGAGATGCAAACTCAGTGATAGCCTACCTATAAGAGCATGGAGGGAAACAGGCCTTTTCTCAAAACACTGACTTTTCCTGTTCCTTATAGAATTTGATGAACAAAGAATTGGAATGTCGTTTGTAAGCCTGCCTTTGTGACAGGACTGTGAAATGACAATTCCAATGATGAAAAAAAATCAATATTATTTTTTCCCTCCCAGGCAAACTAACAGGCAGTTAGAATGATGCTTCATGTAGTCTTAAAGCCAGTCGTGGCTCTCCCCAGTCTCCAGCCTGACAGACTACAAAAGACAAAGCTGTCTTTCATCTTGTAGCTTGCATTATTCATCTAACAGTCTGTGCCAGTCACTTAATCTGACTGATTTTGTCACTGTTCCAACAATGTTACTTTTTAATGCCCTATACTTGTCATGACAAAGCTTATGTTTTTAAATATATATATATAGATATATATTCTATATAAAATTCACACACTGACACACAATATAAACATTTTGACATAAAACACACACTGTACTATCTGATTTTATGTCCTTGTACTTTTCTATTTTATTCTCCACTGTTCTTTCCCTCCTCTGTGAATGCCAAGGGGAGGATTGTTGTGGAAGAGGGAAGGAGGTTTAATGGAAAAGGATGGGGAGCTAGTTAGATTTGCAGCCACACAGCATGATTGAACTTAATGGGAGAGGAAGGTGGGCAGCCTGGACAGATCACACATCCCTGGAGCAGACAGCTCGCCAGGTGTGATGCACCACAGAGACAATCAGTAAGCCACCTATCTACTCTTGCTGCAGAAACACCAGAGACAGGCTCTGATATTATAAGGCATGAGGAACCTGTCATCAAAGAGCCTGTCTTGTTTGCCCTTTTTACATGAACACAGAAAAGGTGGATGTGATTTAAAGATAAGGAAAGATAAACAAGAGCAATTAGGCTGCTGTCATTTTGTCACAAAAGATAAAGTACATGGCCCCATACTTAACATTAATGCAATTTGAACTATTCAAAGAACTTTCAATTTCTCACATAGTGACAGTGAGAGGTAAGTGAAAAAATACTCGTCATACTCGTGAAAACGTGAAGAAACATCAGCACAACACGTTGTACACTGCATCGCTATAAACCCAGCTGGGCTGTGATCTCTTTGTACCAAAGGGACAAAACAGAAAACATCAGTGAGAAATGCAACCTTCTTTTAATAGAGTGCTTTTTCCCTACTGTTTGGCAGACTGTATGAATATGTGTACATGTTCAATTTTGCCATTTCCTCTTCCACCAGCTGTAAATGCTGTATCCTAAATCATTCAGTGATTCTCTTTTCACCAACTATATAGGGAATTCTATGTAGAGCACTATGTTGTGTGTCACATGGCAAAATCCCCCCAGAAATGTGGACACAACTCAGGTCATTCCCTCAGTCTGGTAACCATCTAAATCTCCAGGATTTATAAGATCAGTTATAAACTATTAATAACATCAAGTTTTGGGTTGACAGGTTGTGAAAAACCTCTACGGCTGTTGAGTCATTATTAAGCTAGGGTTATTAATAGTATGATATTTATTAGAATTAAGTTATTAATAAAAAGTAAAGAGTTTGAGATATTGAGCTTACTTGAAGTTGTATTATGCTTTATGAATGACTTACTAAGTTAAAGCTCAATAGTTTAAAAACGTTTTAGTAAGTCAGCAGCAAAAGTTGGTATGTCATCTTTAATTAGAAATTATATAAATTAATTTATGAAGGGTAATAAACCATTAGGCAATCAGTTAAAAATGTTAGTGATCCACAAAGGGTTCTTACAATAACCTAAGTTTGCAGTTGTAAATGCTGATCTAAGAACAATAGGAAATTATTTACTGACCATTAATAAAGCTATTAGTTACAATGCATAACAATTTACAAGATGTATCTTATCAGGAAGCGGTAGTGATCAATCTTGGTTAGTGACTACTGATTGTACACCACTTTGGAGGATTATTTGAGGCCACTTGGGTATGATCATCCTCACTACATTCAAACTACACTACAAAACTACAAAAATATATATCCAGAGGACCTTATAATGAAAGGTGAATCATTTTGCACAACTTCTCATCTGAAGACACTGAAATGTTTACCAACCTCCAACTGTATGATGCACTCTGAGTGGTCATGACAGGATTAAAGACATAAGACATGTCTCTAATTTTGCTAATGTTTTTTTCTTCTGAAATACTGAATATTTTAAATTAAACAATTTGAGACAGAAAATCTGTCTTCAGTAGAACTGCTCACAACTCATATCCATATTATTGTAAAGCCAGAACCTGTGATGGGGGTCACAAGTAGACTTTGCTTTATTTAGGGGTCACAAGCCAAAAAGGTTGGCAAACAACCACAATGCAATAGCCTACCTATTTGGATTGGGGAAATTGAACCTGAACACGGTTTTCACTTGTGGCCAGCCTATTTCTAATGAGCATAAGCATTGCAATATTTTTTTCTTATTTTAACAACAACTGTTCCCTTTCTCCTCTATTATAACTCCCTTTCAAACTAAAACTGCATAAGTAAAAACAGAGAGGTGACGGAGGCAGAGCAGACGCCTTAATGTCAGCGCAGCCCAAACTGAATCATATCAAATCTAACATCCCATCAGGTCAAGGGGAGCTTACAGTTAGTCCAACAGAGTCCAGGAGAACAGTCCTATTTACTGTGGTGTGCTGCAGGCGCAGGCTGATCTGAGCATGCTCTGAATGAACTCCCCGTGACCTTGAGGTTCACATCAATTTTGCATGAGGTCTCCACATCAAATGGACTGGGGATTACACTGCAGCACTGGCTCACCTGGCTTTCCTTGAGGCCAGACACCCACAGAGACGGCCGTGACCACACAGACCGCATACTGTTTGTGCATACACACACAAGCAGAGCTTAGAACTGATAATGGAAATTCAACTGCTGACCAGGGTACTCTCAAAAATTATGTTAAGTAGGTTATTGCTGCTGCTTTTTAATAAATTGATGTTCATTTGGCTTTCAAGCCAAATGTAACCCGATAAATATCCCTTAACTCACTGAGTGTTTTTGTCTGTGTATGTGTGGGTTTGTGTAATAGCTTGAGAAATATTAACAGATATACAGTACATGTGCACACACAAACAGTCATATTTCCTTATTAGTAGACATAATACCATTTACAATTACAGTTTGTACTCTGGATATAGGATGCTTTGATTAAAATTAAAAGTGACAGTAAATAAATGCATATTTATCACGCACCAGCACAGTAAAAAATTCAAAGTCCATCGATCTACTTTCTAGAAATTCATTTTATTTAAGACCACAGTTCTTCCAGACTATCCCGTTGCTTTTGAAATGATCTCATAAGCCCAAGGGTCATAGATTTTCTCACCCTATAAAAGGAGAAGTAACCTTCCAAAAGATAAAAACATTTCTAGATTCAGCCCTGTTATCTGGCACTATGCTGCGAATGTTTTTTTCATAACAAAAAAATAACATCTTCTAATCACACCCTCCCAGTTCTATTTATGTCCCTGTTACCCTGTACCGACCCATAAACAAAGGTAGAGTCATACATCTGCCTGAAGTCACATTACATGATAGCAGACACCAGCCAGAGTACTTTTTTATTCCCCTTTTCCAATCACTGCTGTGCCCTTGATCCTGCGTTACAGCAGATTCATAGTAAACACAGTGACAGGTGTATTCATAAAGCACAGCACTGAGCCCTGGAGTGTGCTCTGGCGCTACACTGGACTATTTGTCAACTGAAGAACTGTCAGGGTTCCCGTTCATATATTCACAGTGTCACAGAGTGGGTGATGTGGAGCGTAGCATCGCAGTGTTGAAACAAAATCAGACGACTTAAGCTAACTAGCAAGGGTTATGAGCATAAACACAAATGACAACTTAATATTTTCATTTTATTTAATCTAATCAAACTTGTCTCAAAACCCAATAAATGATTTATCTACCTCTATATCACAGTTAAATATCACCAATCTGAAATGTTCAGTATTTTATAAGAGCAATTAAGTGAGGACTTTCTTTTTCTTCTTATCCTTTTTTCCATTTTTTAGTTGGTGGTTTCCTGCATTTTTCAAAATGCAAGTCGGCATCACATTCTGGTCTGCTGTGTCTACTTCTATGATGGATTTTTCCATGATTGCTAAGCATCAGTGAGTCTGTAAAGCACTTGCTCTTTGATTGACAGCCCAACTCCAACACAGTTACTAATTTATAGATATAGATATATAAATATATATGCATTTATATATATGCAATTTCCTCTTTGAGGGACTAATAAAGGTTTATCTTATCTTATCTTATCTAAACTTCTCTGTGCTATATGGGCGGATCGATCCAAATATCGATAATATTGATACCAACGTTGGTATCTGTATCGGATCAATACTAGCGTGATGGGATCGATACTTTAATGTCAGTTTTCCTCCTCTACGTGCAGTACTTGCTACCGTTTCATCAGAGCATGTCTGAGTGCAAACGGTGCTGCTTTGACATTGTTCATGCGGGCTTTGCTCCTCGGATCGATACCAAATTTTGTAGTATCGCACACCACTAGTGCTAGAGCTACATTGTTTTTAAAAACACATCAATGAGCTACATAGTTACACTGGGTGACATGTTCCTTCATTATTTTCTACATTAGCACTGTAGTTTAAATCCCATAAATCCCACATACACCATCCTGCTGCTGTAAATATTCACTAGAGCACCAAATGTGTATTAATCCACTACTGAAAATAGTCTCCAATAAATGCACAATTTTGTTTTGGGAAATTAAGGAGGCTTTTAAAAAATATATATTTGTGAGCCATTTTAAATATTTACGTCCTCAGTAAGAACCAATGGGGTTAGACGTGAGAGCCACACAAGAAAGGAAAATCAGTTAGTAATCAGAGATGGACTAATGTATTGTTGATTTGTGTCTTTTCACTAGATTTAATGACAGTGAGAAAAACTTAAAATAACACCAACCTTATCCTTTTTTCCATTTTGGTATTGAAATATACTAATATTCTACAATATACAGTGTACTGTACATAATAGAACTGTAAAGATCATGGGCATTCCTGGACTACCGAGGTAAAATCTTTATTTTTATAAGAAGAAAAATGTGTACAAATGTTGTATAGTGTAATATTCAATAACTTCTTCTTCTTTTTATATATATATAAAGAAAGATGGTCTGTTGTAAAGTAACTTACATTACCAGTGTATTGTCTAAATGACAAAAATAAGTGTCTTCGGTAGTTGTATGTTTATGACATATAAATCGCTACTTTACCATACTAAATTGCACCTAGTATTAATACATACTATGCTATAGTTCATTACAACTGTGCTTGAAATCTGTTACATTGGGTACACTAAGCAGTTTACTCAATTTAGGTACTATCTGACCAACTATTTCATGAGTTATCTACATTTTACCTAGATGTTATCACGGTAGGATATGCAGGAAAGCTGAAACAGCCAATTACAAGTGAGCTGACATACTTAATGCTACAGTGGTTTCCTGACAAGGGTTAACATCATTTTCTCTGACAAATTCAATATTGGTTGACCCAATTTTTTTCTATGGATATTAAACCAAATGGATGAATTTTTCTTAATAGCTGCAGTAACTGAGGAAATTAAGTGCGAAGCTCTGAATGTAATACCCTCTTGCTTGGCATATCTAATTATACAAATACTGTTCATTTGCAGGGTCTAAGCCCATGCACAGTTTGTGGCATTTCTTTAGTCGACTCTAGACATTTTGAGCTTCTAATTTCAGTGTTAGTGAAATAAATTGCGAAGACTTTATGCTTTCTATTTTATCATCAGGACAGAAAAGTCCTCTCCTTCCCCGAAGGGAAACAAGTCAAGGACGATCAGTGTCAGAAATACTGATGCAACCCGAATAAAGCTCAAAAGAATGTCTCTTTTCTCTATCAATACAATCTAGAGTCTTTAAAAGCATTAACAGAAATGTCATCTCGATTTTTTATTCATAATGGAGGGCACTGGCCCCAAACAGTGGTACTGTATAACACACATATCTCATCAGAGTGATGTACTGTAAACTGTACTAAATCACTTAAAATCATATCATTTGAAGGTGGTATGGTTGGGGTTTTTTTAGTTTTTTTTTTTACCATTTTTGTTCAGAACTCCCCAAAAAGCTAATAATTATGATTGATAAATTATTGCCTAATGAAGATGATATGGCTAATGTGTTAGAAAACTGCTTATTTACACATCTAGCAGACACGGAGCAACGTTAACATTCATTTAGAGTCGTGTTTCTTTGACTTGACAAATTTAAATCTAATATTATCCCTCCTTTTAACCTTGTTTTGTTTCCCACCTACTCCTGACAAATATTTCTGGCACTTAAGCTTCTAAATCTTCTTCAACTTGTGTGGAAGTTGGTCTTGACCGGCTCCATGTGATTGAGTGCCCTGAGATAACTTTGTTATGATATGGCGCTATATAAATAAAATTGAATTGAATTGAATTAAATGCTCCACTAGTAAGTTCAAGTCACGTCAATTTTATTTATATAGCCCAATATCACAAATCACAAAATTTGCCTCGAGGGGCTTTATGATCTGAACAGCATACGACAACTTGTTAGGCGGTTGTTCTTAGACAGACTTGGGATAAGGAAAAAAAACGCCCCCAAAAAAACCCTCTAATGAGAAACAAAGGAAGAACCCCCAGGATGAGCAACAGAGAAAGGATCCATTTTTCAGGATGGAAACTGGTTGCTAAAGTTGTTTGTCTGATGTTTAGTGCAGGGCAAGTAGCCTAAATGACTTTTATCAAAGCTTTTTTGGTAAGAACAGCTGCCTTCTGTTGCTGGACCCAGGGTGGATGAAAGCTGTGAGACTAAACCAAAACAATGAGCTGGAAGACACTAAAACACTTCATAAAGCAAAGTTGGCCAATAATCTCTGTCGGTTTGTCACGATGAGCAAGCCCTTTCACATTACACACAATTATCGGATCCATTGTTCATGTAAAATATTGATTAGTGCAGCTTTAATATGTAGGTAAAATGATAATCTGTGCATAACAGTACATGTAATATTACATCTGGCCTGTGCTTGCTCATACTGACCCCATTCCCCACTGTAGGATTAACACAACAAAAAACCTGAAAGAGAAAACCTCTTCAACAACACAATTGAACGTCAGAATGCTTTAAGTTGCGGGTGAAATAATGCAAGTGATGGTTTCGGCTTTATCCTGGAATGGATCAGGTTGCACAACAAGTATAATGATACCCCCCGCCTGGACCATGTTTTCAGTGCAGACACATTATAGGAAATGTAAGCATTTAACGGAATGTCACTCACAAGGTTATTGCCTCTCCCCTGCTTGCTGTGCATCTACATGGTGCTGACCAAGCTCTGAAACACAATCTACCACAAAAAACCAGCTGCCAGCTGCCATTTTCAGGCAGCCTCGCTGCACTGCCAGGGAATAGCCGGGGAGATATCAAAGGATCTGTGGTGCAAATGATTCGCTGGAATCTCCTTTTCTCCCCTTAATCATTTCTTAAGCCGTGCACCATTTTATAAATCATCAGCCGTACAGTGGCTTAAATCTTATCATCATTAAAGCTAACCTCACTCATATGTAAGGTGTTGGCACATTCATCAACCACAGTGGCGGCTCTGTGACTCTAACTCTAGACCATAGCTCAGGCTGGAAACAGATATGCTTTGTTCAATTAGAAATGGATGCTCAATTAAGCAATTGCTCTTTGAAGCCTGTCTTTTTGCTGAATGGTTCATAATCTCTCTCGAACATTTTTGTCCAGAAAACGTTGTTCTTTAACAAATCAATAGCAATCAATGCTATCGGTGCCCTCTTTGATTTACGTGGAAGCAGCAATGTAGATTCAGCAAGCAATTAAGCAGCAATAGATTTTCACCATGTGATGTGGATGTGGAGCCAAAGCAGGTAGACTGTTGAGCTGAGGCTTGTGAGGAATGTAACTTTGATGTGGTAATTTACCTGTACCGTGGCGGAGGGCTCCCTTCTGCCTCGCACGTGATAGTAGCTTGCTGGTCTGGGGAGTTGATGGGTAAAATGAGGTCACTTGGCTCCATCCTCCATCTTGGCCCTTGAAATATGACATCCTCTGTACAGGCTGGGGAAAGGGGAGATAGTCTATAGTAGTACAAGCCAGAAAAAATTGTCTCTTTGACCTTAAGAGAAAATACTGGAAGAACACAGCAAAAGCATAGACACTGTGAGAAAGAATAGGTAATCTTTGTGAAATACAGCAACTTTCTGACACTCCGTGTATATCACTAACATGCTGTATATATTGTGTCTATTCTCTATACAGTGTTGCTCTTTTCATAGAAAAGCAAAGAAATACATCAAGACAATACCCAAGATGTGTTGTGTACACACTTTGCTTATCTTGCATTAAGAAGAGTAAGTCCACTTACCCTTGTTAGGCATTAACTACTAATGCTGACATGTCTGTTTCACTGTATGCTACCGCATTTCTTAGAAGGACCTGACAGTTAGAATAGTGAAGAATAAACACTGACCATGGCACTTATGTGTATTTACTCCACTTGTGCATGCTGTTATCTGTTATCCATAGTGACAGGTCTCACTCTGTCACTTTATCACCATGATAAATCATCATATTGTTGCTACTGTCCAAGATATGAATAATCTCCCTGCTTCAAATATGTCATATAATGCTTCGATTACTGTGTAAATATTTATCTGACTAAGGGGTTTGAAAGGGTTTAATGCAGTTTCAGAGAGCTCACATCGCTGAGTGATGAACTGAGATGTCCATTGTTAATTCCTTGCAAGAAACAATATTATAATGATAGATAATAATAGTTGAGGACTTAAGTGAAGCGCTAAAGTTTACAATGGTTGACAACTGATGTAGAAGGCCAGTTTTCACATTATTTCCTCAGTAAATAGTGATTCCCTGTAAGTGACAGGGTTGATTAATAAAGCAGAGTGATCTATTTTCAGAACATCTATGTCATTCTTCACATGCACCGGTTAATTCAGGCCATGATGATGCACTCATCTGCCAGCAGATTAAAAGGAAAGGATGTGGAACACAATCTGGTACTAAATGAAAGCAGAGTCAACAGACGGCCAGAGTAGGCCTAATTAATATCCTACAGCTAACAGATTGCAGCATGCAGCAAGCAGTTCTACATGTGGTTTTAACTGGTAATAATATGTCAAGGAATCAACATATATTTCACTGTGATAGACTGAGAAAGAAGATATGACAGCCAATCACAGCACCTCTTGGTGGTTACTCAGAAATACCCACAATACCTAACATCGAAGTTGTCTGCATATTTTGAAAGCCCCAGGCAATAGAGCCAGACAACATGTCACTTCAGATGTCATAATGATTGCTATCAGATGTTAAATCTTGAGGGTTTCAAACACACTGAATATTAGATATGATTAAACACTGAATAAAAACAAGCACCTATAGGCAGAAACCAAGGCCCTTTACAAACACTCGTCCGCTGGGAAGGTGAGACTGCTTGGATCTCGCTCCCTTGAGTACTGGGTGTGAATTACCCATGAGCCAATTTGAAAAACATTCATTGGGATTTACAATGTCATTTGAACAAGGGCTGACATTCTGGTAAAGTGTCTATGCTTCTTCAAATCCCTGGTGCCACACAAGGGCAGAATGAGGCACGGTGGCAAGTAGATTGTGCTAAAATGCGGGGCTGGATTCATTGCGTGGATCCAGATAATAATCTGGACAGGCCACAAACAGAAATGGGATCGGACCCCCGTTGTCCCTGACAGTGTACTGTAAATGGGCAGCAGGACACCGCTCTAGGGAGCGGTGAAGGACATCATGCTGCAACACCGCGCATGCAATGACCGCAACTTAATCAGTGTAACCTTTTTGGTCGAGAAAAAGACATATTCTGAGGTTATTTACAACCGTTCTGATTCTGTCTCTTCCTCACTAATGGATGAAACTCTATATTTTATACACACTCTGCTTACAAAGAATGGGATCCTATTTATAACCTCTAACCTTTCAGACGTACATTTAGTTTGTGAGACTACACATAGTACACACAAAAAACAACTAACATTGTATTGTAATGAATATGCAATAGAAAACACAATTTCATTAGGAGAGATGTTGTCGTAACATAAACCATGACAACAAACACAGTGAGACTCAAATATAATATATTTTAAAATATCTTACCTGCAAGGCATCCAGTGATTGATAGCAGAACAATTTGTTTCCATGGTAACATCATCTTTAGTTGCCGAGGGCTAATAAGGCTCTCATCCAATTGCTTGTGAATGGAATGTTCTCCCTTGAATACAAGAATTTTAATCTGAAGGAAAAGTAATTATGGATATGATTAAAATATGACATTTTGATCAAAATACGACTATGATTATAGCACTGCTAACATAATTGGTTCTTATTATGTAGGAGTTACTGTAAGTGAAAGGAAAGTGAGTCTTGAGGAAGAGAGGAGCTGTGGGGGGAATAACAGGATACAACCCAGCAGTGCAGTTTTCAGGTGGCACAGAAGAAGAAACAGCTGCTAAATGGGTATGTTTTTTTTCCACGGTGAGTGTTTCTCATCCCGCCTAACAAGCTCAATTCTGCAGCTTTAAAGAGAAGAGAGGAGGGAAATGATTGACCTCAAAAGATACTTCTCTCTCCCTATTCAACTATTAAAAGGAGCTGGCAGACTGTGTACCAGAACTCCACAAAATGCCACATCATACTTTAACAAAGGGTTTGGTGGCCGACTAAATGTATACAAACTTTTACCATTTTTATATACATGCATCATTCCCTTAGATCAACATAAAACACAGGAAGGTAAAAAAACAATAGAAATGGTACATGTCATTGTCTGCTGTCTACCAAGGTATTATTTCATATAAAGGGCACTCCAACAAGATCAGATTTCTAGTCTGGGGAAGTATGAGGCTGTATGTCCTCTGTGGCTTTGAAGAAGCTTTGTCAAGTCTGAGAAAAAGACTCTGTGTAGCGTTAGCATTATTGTGATCAGGAGAATACAGCGTTGGGAAGGATAGCTTTCCTGAGAAATGCATTGCAGCCCTGAGATTACTTCTGTCAGTATCACATAGTGTAAGGGGCTACATATTAAAATTCAGTAATTACTTTGCAGTTCCTAATCTCAGTGATGCTGTTACTTTGACATTTTGGGTGTGCGCTTGTTTGCTGTGCAACCATGAGTTGGTCTAGACATGATATTATATTCAAGACTGGTCTGGGCAGGTGCTGGAGGCACAAGGCAGCTATACTCTCTGCCAAAAGAGGACTATGCCATCAAGTCCAAAATGTTCAATCCTGTTAAATCCTATATTCAGGAATTACCTGGTTCTGTTCAGAACTGGAGGGTGTGTGAACCCACAAAAAGCTGCACTGTGAGAACGGAACTTAAAGCTGGGGCAGGCAAAATCTCTGCAACCTTTGCAAAATCTTCCGCCTCTCTCTCTGCTGCCTCGTATCACTCCGCTAAGCCCCACCCATCAAACCCACAACTTTGACCGGCAGCAGAGGGAATCACCACACACACACGTCACTGTCCACCGTCAAAAGTTATTCCCCATTATTTCATCACCCCTCTTTGCCACTCGTCTTTACAAGCGCCATGACACCGGTTGTTTTACGCTGCTAGCAGAAAGGCAAGGGAGGTATTGGAAATGTATCAGGGTTTCAACATCTGAAGGGACATGTAGCTTACACAAACGCACAGTCTCTCTGAAATAACTGGCTAAAGTCTCCCATCACAGCCTAGATTTTCTGAAGCCTGAAAACAGAGACAAGAGGAGGGGCTGAAGTTGAAGACTGCTCTCAGACAACTTGAATTGCAATATTCTGCATGGTTAATTTTCGCCCAATGATGCCAAAAGAAATCTTCCTGCCTGACCTTTAAGTGCTAGGTGCAGTGACCAGGGCTAAGCTAGCTGTTGGTCAGTAATGGTCAGTAAACATCACTGTCACTTTTCTGTGAATTCTGTCTGAATTCCAAAAAGGCCGTGCCTTGTAATCCAGCATTCATAAAATGTCACTCTGACCCATTGCTGCCCATGTCCATTGCTCTTTTAGTAAACTAGACAAGTGTGAAGTTGAAAAGCATTTTGAATTCAACACCACAGACTGAAAAACTGCCCTACATCAATGTTAGCTTGTCACTAAAGTAAGACAGCAGAGGTACAACATATTATACAAACAATAGCTGCATTTAAATTAATTCAAACAAAAATGTGTTTGTTCTAATTTGTTCTCTGTATGTACTAAATACAGAAGGTGAGTGCATGGGTTGGTTTTGGAGCTGTTGGAAGTCACAGAGTTGTTGAAGGAGTCAGGCTTTGTAAAGGAAAGTAAAAAAACTAATAACTTTTGCTGTCAAGTAATGTGATGTCATTTATTTTTCAATGAGTAGTAAGAAAGAAGTAATTAATTGCCCATTTCAAGTAACTTCCCCAACAATGCTTGAAACTATAAGGACATGTATGCACATGTGGCAAAGAAATTATGGCTGCATTATGGGAAATGTTGGATCCCGTTGTTTTGGAGCTGGACCCATGTAAGGGACAAATTTTGACCTTTTTAAAAATCTCTTGTGTGTTCCCCAACATTGTGGAAACACAATACTTAAAGGCAAAGTCTGTTTTTTAAATGACTAATATTTATCAAAGTTTTGGAATTGGTCCAGATCCTCTGCCAGCATCCTCAAATGGGCTGCAACGTAATCCTTTGGGGCAATTGTGCCTTGCTGGTGGAGGAAATCTACTGTACCAGTTCCAAAACTTTGGCAAGTATTAGTCATTTAGACCCCAACATTTGTAAAAGTAGGGCACAGTTTCCCTTTAATCGCAGGAGTACGTCTTTGATATCTCTGGTTGTATTTGGTCATTGCTGGCAATGTTACAAAGAAATGAGTAGAACTGCTTTATAGTGTTTAGTGTTTTTTATAGTGTGAAAAACAGATGTTGCAATTCTTTTACTGTTATTCTTACAGGTATCTCCCACCCCCGTCATTAGTGACCCGAGGGCCTATACTCAAAGACTTAAAGCATTTATAAATTGCTGTATCAGATATCCCATCTAACCACTGATCAATGATCTACATAGCTATTAAACTTGTCTGATGTAGAGGTGGAACGGAGAGCCCTAAGACTGTAATTGTAGTATCAGTGGCACAGGAGGGGCTTTGCTCAAGCTCTGACCTAAATCACAGTAAGTGGAAACTGATATTCCTCTCAGGATTAAGAATTTAACCCAACCCCTCATCCTTACAACACATCTCTGTTATGCGGATTAACCCAGGGCTATCTTTGGAATTCTTGAAACAGACCTAAATACTAACCACTCACTTGTTTCATCAACTTGTAACTGTAGTATTGTGGTTGTGGTTTGATGTGAAAAGCATGGCTATATAATCTTATGGAGGAATTAAAGCAGCATCGTGGTACTGAGCAGACACAGGAGGGGTAAATCATCCCATTTGCCTGATCATAACTTAATGGCCAGTGTTGGCTTAGCTCAACTGTCCTGGTGCCAGTAATTGTTCCTCATCTAGTGTAATTGTAGGCACAGTGAGATTCAGAGTGGATTTCCTGGTGTCTTTCAAAATTTAGGGGGCATTTTGCCACTCTAAAAACCCATCACATTGGATTACACGGTTTGAGATTCTACTGGAGCAAAAAAAAAAAAAAACTGTGTGCTGCATTTTTCAGTTTGAGTACAGTATTAACTGCCATCCGCTTTCTGGAGGATCCAACCTCGTCATCCCAACCCATCAGTCAAAAAGCTTCAAGATCCTGAGAGGAAAATCTGCTCAAAAAGACTTTCCTAGCAAGTTGGGTGTTACACAGTTCATGGCACAGTGTTTCTGCTGATATGATGAATGTCTGTTCCTGAGCGCAGCTTCATTCTGCGGTCTATAAAACCTGCATCAACATTTTCATTTCTTAGCGTTTTCCTCTCTGTTGATTTTTTTCTGAATTAATGGCTCATTATGTCCAGTCCATTGTGTGAGAAGGGTGTGTCACTTCACATTCAGTGGGCAGCTTTTCAGTTTCTCTCAGTAGAGAGCCTCACTATCCCACGATGTCCAAAAGTCATTTCAGAGCTGCTAAAATTGAAAAAAGAAGTGTAGCACTTTTGACCTTCAAAATGCTGCACCAGTGTCAAACCTTGAGGAGCTGCATATAAGCTGAAGCTTTAGCAAATCCAAAAGAAAAAGAACAAAATAAACTCTGGACACAGTGAAAACAAACAAGCCCTTCTGGGCTTTGTGGTGATGAAGGTGAAATGGCATTTCTTTTCCTTTTATTTGCTTTCTCAACTGAAATGATGAGCAAACGATTGCTCTGCCAAATGTAATGAGGCATCATACTTTCACCTCCACAGAAGCTAGACCTAATGGAAGTCATTGGCTAAATGCATTCCGGAGTAAATGAGATGACTTCTTGGTTAGTGGGGCTGTTGTTTGGCACATAATTTATAGGAAAGGTGGTTAAAGGCATCCATTTCCCCCCCCTGAGGGCGGCATAATTGCAAAGGAATCTAATAAGGGAGGAAGGAAAGAAGAGAGTTTCTATCACAGGGGTGTGCATGCTCAAGGTCTGTATTCAGATCACATGCGGCGCACAATCAGCACAGAGCTGGGAGATGCAGATATATCAGATCATGCAAAAACCTCTCGCTTTATAAAAAATTTACACCAGTGGCACAATGGTATGAATTCACCACAATACATGATGCATTCATTTCCACTAAGTTATTGTCTTTATGCCTATCTGCTGCCATCTCCATTAAATCACTCAGCAAGGAAACCTGGGAGACAAGGATCCGCCACCAGGGACGGACTCCATCTGAATACACAGCTGCTCTGTGCTTCTGCAAATGAATGAAGAATTCACAATCAACTGTGCGATGATGCCTCCTAATTTACTCTGACTGACTGAAGACCTGCACAAGTCTATTTTACATGAGCCAGGGAGGATAAAAAAGAAAAAGCAAAGTGATTAACAGATCAAGGCAGAGCTTAATGTCTGTATTTCATGGCTTAGGCTACAGCTAAATACTTGTGAAATGAAAAGAAGAAGCAAAGTAGGAGTAATTGTTCAGTATTGATTGCGCCATAACTCTAAGGCATCCCATGGCAAATTATGCATTAAGGTTTCAAACAAAAAGGCATTTCATGTAATTGCCCCCCAACTCAATCTCAACAGCTGTGACATTAACATTCATGAAAGTTTTGGTTGAATGCGTATTCTCTCCTGAGATGTTTCAAACAAAGCCTTGCAGGCTAAAAAAAGAAAGAAAAGTAGCCACTTCACGTGTAACTGACATGTCACACTGCGTGTGTATGAATAAGACACCATAACTTTGAATGCTGGAGGACAACATATAGCAATGAATAAAAGAGGGAGAGCTCCATGTGCTTATAAAATGTCACTCAAGTAGCAGGCACTTCCCGGCTTATGAGGGGTTTTATACAAAATGCATAAAAACTGTAATTTCACGTATTTTTGATATCCTGTTCTGACCTTTTGAAATATCTGTTTACCAATGTAGAACTAAACATCTGGGCAGGACGCTCTGCAGATGTTATACAGCTGTGTATTTTCATGCGAAAAATCACTGAATCCCTGGAAGACAGCAGGACGCCCCCAGTGACTCCCTCCAACGCTAAACACGGCTGCATCCCTCAGCTGCTGCCTAACGCAGGGGCAGAAGAGTAAGTGCACTTAAAAGAAAGGGGTGCAACGATCCATTTCTCAACCCCATCATCAGCCAGGCATATCCTGGCCACAAACACATGACCGGAGGTCAAGGATGAGGAACAGGAGACACTCACGCAGGCTTTTTACATATTTTATTTTATGCTATTCAATCAGTTTTACAGCTTTTCCGGAAAAGAAACTGCCCGTACAATGTAATTGCCACTCTGGTTCAATCAAAATGGGTTTTTGAGGCAAATGGTGCTACATCTCAACCTTGCACTGCCATGCTGGATATTGCTTCGTTACAGAATAATTCACTGCATGGCTTCAAAGACGTGTTTCACCTCTCATTTGGCTATTGCTCAAAATATGTGCAAAGGATCTATAAATAAACATGAATAGAGGGGGAGAATGACTACAATCCCTGCAGAATAGTAGGATACTTTGAAGATGGAGCAAGCTGAGCATTTTACTCTCACTGTTGGGTCTGTCCTTTTACAGTCTGGGTGCGAAAAAAGAATACTTGTGTGCAGACCACTGGTGACCAAATATTTGGTTTTACAGAACATGTTCAGTGAAGCTGAGCTGTGGCATGGATTTATCTAGTTATACTCCCCCGTAGGCTGCTCGTAATCCTGTGAGATTGTTTAAAAAATGCTATAAAAATAGAATATGTTGATGTTAGATTGTAAACATATACTGTCCAGCGACATAAAATCAACATTTTAAAAATCCACATGCGCTCAGTCTTTTCCTCTGCAGGGACCGAAATAATTGCCTTGAACAAGTTGGAGAGAGAGAGCTTTTCTCCAGGTGGACAGTCCCGATGCTGTTTCTCTGTGTGAGCAAAGCAGCACCATATGGACTTTGTCCTAGATGAGGGAAATGAGCCCCAACAGTAGAAATCCCAGTAGGACCACCCAAACCATTTGAGGCTAGTCTAGAAATGCATCAGCATCACGCATGTGTGACCACTATCAGCATGCACGCTCTGTCTCAGTGTCCCTTTCTCTGATTTTAGAATATTAGATAAAACCATCTCGCCGCAGGGACGTGGCTTTTTAGGTTATTTTATTTTGCTCTGGGTCAAATTAAGTTGTATTACAGGCAGAAAACTTAGCAGCACACTGCTCCTTACGTATAACAATTAAAAGGAAGGAAATGAACATGCAAACATGCCAGTGATGATTTCAGACCGAATACTTACATGTTCTAGTATGCAAATTTTTTCCTCTTCATTAAACTGCTTTTGTTGTAATTCCAGTATCCGTTAGGTATGTTATTTCTGCCTCTAATGAGTGGATAACATGTCTCACAGCAACTCTTGTCCTCTCAGGAGCCAAAGAAGAGGCTGTTCTCTGCTCCAGCACTATTCGCGCTCTGCACTTAATTCTGCTCCGTCTAAGTGCGTCTCTCGATCTTTAAAGGACGGGACTAACAGCAGCCTTTGCCTCGGTTAATTCCACAATCAGTGAGTTTGCAGGCTGAGGATGATACGCGTTACACCGGGATGATCCACGACCTCCTCGTGTTACACTCCACAAGACGCTGCCAAGAAGCAGAGAGGACAGTGGTGCCTCTGAGCGGAGACTCACATTGTGCGCAACCCCGGGCTCTGCTCTCTTTGTGCGCAGGAAGAAGCGCCCACTGGTGACGCGTGAAAACACCCATCGCAGCACAGTAATGCGCCACCAGCCTATGGGCACCTGCCATTCCTCCGCTTAAGTGATTGCACATTTGATCTCGGGATATTTATTTTTATGAAGAGCAAAGTGGACATTTCCGGAAAAATCCTGGGGAATCATAAGCTATTCGGTTTAAAAAGAGAGAGGATGAAATGCTTTGGAGAACATTCTGACAATGAACTTAAACTGATCATTTATCACAATAATCAAAGTGCCTAATGTTAGATCTTTGTCAGTAAATGTTTTTATTATCATCCTGTTTTTGTGGTAAACTGAAGCAGTGATTTTACAATAGATGTGGTGAATTGCGGCTTCTGCTGACCAACTGCTGCTGATCGATGGAAGAAGAGGGAGAAGAAAAAAAAAAGTGATGTGTCAGTGAAACGGACCCACAATAGGTTTTCATACATTGAATCAAAAAATCAAGCTCTTGATTAGAAGTGGAATGAGCCCACAAAGCCTACTGTATTTATTATTATGTTAGAGAGTGAGAAGACCACACAGACAGGTGCTTTAGTGCCTTTTGGTCTCTAAATATGGTGTCACCTAAATGAAATTCCATTGCTTACATGATGCAACCATCCGAAACACATACAGTGTTTTGGGGGATTTTTTTGTTTTGTTTGGGGAGCTTTCTTTGTAAATTCTTAAGAGTGGTTCTGCAAGGGCATCCAATCACATGCTTATTATAAACACTACAGGATTACTGTTACTATACACATTTGGGCTACTGGATTCCTGTTTTGGCCAGGCACATGGGCACTAATGTTGTGAAAAAAATCGGTCCTGCTGGGGTCTTATTTGCTTAAAGCTGCACTTGTCAATATTTTCACATTAACAATGGATCAAATTATTATGTGTAATGTGAAAGGAGATGCTTGTGGTGGTGAACCCACAGAGAACTGTCCCCTGACTCTGTAGTTTCCTTCAGCTCTGTGGAGCATTTTAGCACCAGTTTGGGTTTTTATGTCCTCAACTTTACTGTCTGTTTCACTCTTAATGGGGGTGTAGAACTGAGGGGAACAGTGGAACTAACTACCCATGTCCCTAAAAAAACCTGGAATTAAAGGCTTGTTTTTCTCTATAAATTTTACATTATTAGCTATAAAACTAAACCATTACCACTGGCTGACAATATTTGACTGACTATTTCTTGCATCTAAAATATAGTGCAGTCTGTATCCAAGTAGCCCAAAAAATATTGGAATCAAACATGTGAAGCTCATTATCATTAAACCTCAATAAAAACAGAGCGGCCACTATAAGGCTCTTTAAGCAATGTTACCCACATAAATCTACTGGATGGCACTGCAGTTTGTAATTCATTTGTTGTCAGCTACTGTGAAGAGGTCTGTGTCACTTTTTGTTAACAGTGGATATCTCACTTTCAAAACTCTTCATAAGCCGTGCCAGCGATTCTCTTTCAAGTTAGGGGAAGCCTTGAAAGACACAATGTCGTCAAAAAAGAAAGCAAAATAGGCAAAGAATAGGGAGAGCCTTGTGTTTCACTAGCTGTCACTCATCACATTAAATAAATCGACCTATCAGTGCAAAGATAATTGCTGTTAGTTTTATCTGGTGCAATCCATTTGATTGACATAAATATTAAAATGATGGAGGTATGAATATTTAATGTTTCTGGGCAAAGGAGAACTCCAGGGGGTTTTCAGAGAGACTGATGGAAAATACAGAAGAGGTGAATTGCCATTAATTAAGGTCATTTGGTATCTTATTGGTTGTGGAGAGGTGTGTAGGAGTAATCATTGTGTTTGCAAAAGTGACATTTCAAGGTCCGCAGAGATATGAGGCCACCATATACACAGCCTCTGCAGATAATCCACCATCATCCACAGGTAACTAAGGTGGTGAAATGAGTAATGAGACCATTCTGCACGTACAGTGAGCAGGAGTCCTTCTACAGTGTCCTGGAGTAAGATGCTGTACATCAACCAGGTCTGTAGCTCCTTTATAGCTGAGTCAATTTCAATGCAATATTCAGTCACATTTAAACTGTAAAGTTTCTAGACCAACTCTGAAACTTAGCAGGCCTTGGGAATATTTAGTCACTGAATCTTGACACATATTACAAACTATGCCTATGTTTTGTCTGTAAACCTATTTTACGTTAAAAAATTTAACGTTTGTTGAAGTCAGAAAGAAAGTGTGGTTTATAAGCTGTTGAACGTTGTTTTTGCCTATTCTTTTACAGACTCATGGCCTAGTCATTTTGTTTCTAAGGCATGTCATATATTGCAATTATCAGAATAAATTAGGCTGTCCGGAAATGCCACAATTTGATATTTCAGTGGTACTACACATGTTCTGGGATAGTTTTTATAAAATATACTTGTCTTTATATATAGAGATTTTTATATCTGCATATGAATGGCTAGAGGAGAATATCAGTGTTTTATATAGACTTTGTGCTTAGATCAGTGTTTCCCAACCTTTTTGGTCTAAGGTACCCCTATATATATTTTTTTTTTTTTTTTCAAAACTTATTTTCGACCTTGCAAAACTTTTTTCAGACATTCAAAACTTTTTTTCGACCTCGCAAAACTTTTTTTTGCGGTTTTGAATCGTGGCAGCGATCTCATCCCATACACCCACAGCCCTGTCAACTGAACTCACATACCCCTTCATCGATTCCCACCTCTCATGTTCCAGATTCCAGAAAGATTCGTACAACCGAGTGTCAATATTTAGGTTGTTTTGCTCAGCCAATGTACTACTACCACTAATGCTTCATTACTTTTAGTTAACTATGTCAACTGTTTATTCATTACTTTAAACATTTGAACTGTTTAGTCATAAGGTCTTTTTATTTCGACAATTTATCCAGTGTTTATCCATTACTTTTAAACCTTAACGTTGAATCATATTTTATTAACTAGAACTGCAACAATAGAGGTACAATAATCACCTGGACTGCATCTGATACTTAATAGTACATTAACATTTGATGATCACGAGGTAAAATCAGAAGTTACATGGAGCGTCTTTTTAAATGATTTCTAAGAGGAGAATGGACATTTATCCTTGATGGACTGTGGAGAAACAGAGATCACTGATTCCAGTAGTATGTGTATTGTGTGTGTTCTGGTTTGAACGAGTTATAATTCTGACAAAAAGGAGTGAGATTTATGATGCAAGTTACATCAGTCGGGTTCCTCTACTCTGTAACTATGTGTTTCCAACTTCTGTGCAAACTGTTGGGTTGATAGGGGCCAAACTCAGGGATTCTTTAAGAAGCCATATGCAAATCAGTTTTCCAACAACTCTTAGAAAGAGGTCATGAGACTGGGAAGCTTTAAGCTTGCTGCTGTTAAATACAACACTGAATCCCAAGCTGCTCTGTAGCTGACCGGCTCCTCTGACCCCCCTGAGCAAGGAGTGCACATGGAAAGAAAGTGTTGTATATCTATTTATTAAATACTCTTGCTACTTTGCACGTTCTGTGTCTTTTCATACTTGGAATTTAACTTGTTCTACTGAAAGGACAATGTTTGAGCAGAGAAGTTAGAGGAAAAGAAAACAAGTGGACAGTGATCAGAAAGATGTAATTCACCTGAAGGTATACAGTACTTTTCAGTGAGTTCAGCTTTGACTGAGAGACTGGTGAGTTTTTTTGAGCTCGAGGCTTGGCAGCATACAGTACAGCTCTCATTGTTGTTACTGCCAGTTCTCTAAAGTTGGAGGTATAACAACATCCACTGGCGAGAATAACACTTTATGTTTTATTGGTGCACTTTGGGTCTGTGCAGCAAAGAAAAACAAAGAGATGTGGGTAACACCTCACCGTGAACTTGTCAAAGGTGGAACAAGTGGAAAAAGTAGAACAAAAATTAAAAACACCAAGGAAAATAACCCAACATTGTTACCTATTGTATGCTGTGTCCCATGCAATGCAAAATAATGCTAAGGAAGAAAATCTAAATGTATACAAAGCACAATACTTGAGGTATATGTAATCACTGTTTATACGTATAAAGATATACAGTAATTGTACATAGTATGCAAACATAATGTGATAAAGACATACTTGGCTAACAGCCTTTAACAGCACAAGACTCATACTGGCCATAGCTGATATTATTTGTGGTGTGTATTGTTAATACATCTTAAATAGTTTTCAGCACTCACTATGGTTACTGACAAATGTTTCTGAGTTTGTTTACAGTGATTCAGGTTAATAGATGCACTTAGATTTAGGACAAAGTGTTAAATAGAGGGACAATCAACTTCATGAGAGGAGGACCTCCTCTTCAGGAGAGGAGGTGTGGAACAGCCTTGATATTAGTGTCAGTTGTGACATGATATTGTATTTGTGGACAAATGCAAACAAATACATGTGGTGTAAAAATGTGGGATCTTTATCTAAATGAAGGCATCGTTCTGTAAATCCATGTTTTAGTATGGATGAGCAATGGATGGAATTTAAAACTGACAACAAGAGTAAATCGATTGGTAAAATGGAAGCTTTTTTACTGCTTTCATTATCCCCTTATATTGTGAGACACAGTGTTAGTGATTTGACAGCTGTTGTTTTTAATCATTAGGTGTGTGTATGTGTGACCAGTTTCTTTGGGTGGACAGGTATTGTTCAAACCAAGACAATCATGAAAGATAAGACAGCATCTTGGCGTCTTGACATGGATGTTTGGCAATGTGCGGCCCACCTGCATGGAATCTATCTGGTATTATAGAACAGTCTTGTCCGCATCTTGCTGCAGTGCTTTGTTTTCCTTTTCTTTTTAATCCATATCTATTTCTATTCTTTTTTCCTTCCTGTTGTTTAGCTTTCCACCGTCATGTGCAGAATACTGCCCAACTTGATTAGTTAACGACTTTTGGAACGTCAGTTTTAGAGGATGTGTACTTAAAATACCAAAATATTTGTTGTGAGTGATGTGGAGTCTCTTGTTGAGTGCAAAACAACCGTCTGACAGCTGTTTCATCACATTTTGCAATGCCTCTCATTGGGTTTTTACCTTTAGTAGAAAATCCAGTCTGTCTGGTGTTGCAATAGCCTGAGTGCTCACATCATGTTTCCGCATACTGTAATGTACAGACTGACCTGATCTGTCAGTGAATATGTAGATCTTACAATGTGTTTTGTATTATTTCAGATTGCATAACCAGTGGCTGTGAGTGCTGGAGGTATTGTGCCACTTTATGTTAAACCTTGTGAACATTGTTAGTTCTCACTGAACTATTGCATATGTATTTGTTCTTTGAGTACTGATGCATATTGTGAAGGTGATCTTGTGAGACACCTCCGCTTCTCTGTATACTTGTTAGACAGGAAGCTGATTATGGGTTGAGCAGTCTGCTGCCCACTGATGGACCAGAGAACTATTTTTGTGGAGGCCTGGTGAGATTTATCATTTGAAAAGCAAGCAGGTATAGAAGATCCATATTGTCTAATGCTTCAGGAGACAACTGTAGACCCAACATGATGATCGTGTTACAGGAATAATAGCTAATAGCTTAGCATAAGAACTGGAAGCAAAGGAAGCTGTTTCTCTCTGGGTGCAGTGAGGATGAGGAGGAGCAAATTATACCGGCAAGCAAAATATATAGGGTTAGAAAACTTAGTGATTAACAGCTACTAATTTAACAATTTGCCAGTGTATCATTATTTGTTTGTTATAACGTTTAATCTGAAAACATTTAATCAGCCCAATCATCAACGTGTTTGGTGTGGACTTTATATCCTAATTTAAGAGAGATCTTACACATAGCTGGTGCAACGGGCTGCTGGAGTCTTGTTGTTGCCTTTAGGAATTCACTGCAAAACAATAGTCCTCCCAATAAACCGTGTAAAACCAACTACACGTTTCATTCTTACATGAATCCACTTTCTGTCACAAGGTCCAAACATTCTTTGTAAAACTGCCTTGATAGAGGCATGTGACCTACCAGCCCTTTAAAATAGAAAGAACTGCGATATCTGGGACACTACAGTCCCCAGACTGTCTCCAGACTCTGATCACATGATTATGCCAGTGATTTTTTTTTGACTACTCATTATGACCATGTCAAATCAACATAAAAAACTCTGACATGCAGCTTCATCATCATCATTTTGAAACAGGCTATGCCAAACTGTAACATACACTGTACACACAGTTTAATTGTCATTACTTATTCATCACTACTAGCCAACAATTGCTCATAATATATGCAGAACATGCCCTAGCCATGCAAATTTAATTTAGTAACATGCACAATACAGTTAGCCTTAGGAATTCTGAACATCTACATAAAATAGATGAAAGTGAATCAGCTACAGAATCAGACCCAATTCCTGATAAGGGAACCTATACATTTATAGGTTGAAATGGCTGCAATAGTCACTGGCTATTTAGAAGCGTGTTAATGCAAATGTTTTTGATGCCCCTGGGCTGTTAACATATTCATTATTTTAATTACACTGTCTCATTATTTTCTTTTTATGACATAATGCTCACTGCATGTAGCAACCACTCATTTATTTAATTATGGAAAAAACAAAGTCACATAATGTTGTAGCTTTCATGATTATTTTGCATTTTGATTTATTTTTGGATAATAGAAGGCATGGGGCAAATGTAGTATCTACAAACTAAATGTGTTATTTAATTTCAGCTTTCAACTAGTTTCTTTAAAACAAATACATAATTAAATGTAGCCTATCTTTGTTTTGCTAAGTGTCTATCTGTCCATCTACTATAGTACATACTTTAATGTATTCTACAATAATTATACTGAAATCTATATAATACATTTATTTACAGTTTAATATATTTAAATATGTGATTTAGGGGAAGCTTTACAACTCCAAATTGTATGAATTTAATGAAGTCAAAGATCTTAACTTGCTGCTTCTCTTCTTATTTTTGGCATAAATATAGCTTGTTAGTTTTTCTCCATCAGGATTAGATTTAGTTTCTGCCTAATTTTGTTAACAAATTGCATTACACTAGCAAGATGTAATTTAGTCATAATCAAAATCAAAGAATTAAAAGTTGACAGCTATGGTATGTAAACTTGGTTTTAACTTTAGCTAAAGCTAAGCGTGGTTATCTTACAGCTATCTTCCACTTGATACAGCCTTCTTGCTTTAGCTGTCTTGTTGACTGTCTCTTAGTGACAGTGTGCAGTAAGTGTGACTATAACCAGGTTTCCATCCAAATGGAGTGCACATTTTTTCAAAATTTAAAGAAAATCATCAATAGAAAATGCAACTGAAGGTGCGGTTCCATCGACTACTGTAAAACAGTTCTTCAGTCAGGTGCCAATCTATTGCAGAGATGGCATAATTAAAACAGTGCCAGTCGTACCCCAAACGGTGGAAAACAATGTAGAAAATATTTTTTTAGGAATGTTAAACTCCTCATCGTTACATGCTTCATTTATGTCATGATTTATTTAATCTAAATCTGTTTACATCACACTTTTTTACATCATATTTTTCTGTCATCCATACATTAACTTTTCTGCCTTGGCCGAGTAAAGTTTTTTGGAATTTAGTTTTTTGAATTTTCAGTGTTTTCCTCCATCTGTTTTGTGTGCAAACTGAAAATGCACATAAATACAAGTGCACCGAAACCCACCTAGTGACCCACACATTACCATGCCAGAGTGTACTTAATGCAGATCGGTTTGGTTTTGTTTGGCTCTGTTTTGTGGTTACTGCAAATTTTACATGCTATTTTCACAAAATGTATACATTTTTATAGCATCATCATGTAGATTCTGTTAGATTCCAGTCTTAACTAAAAACTGGAGTGTGACATCTGATACATTCAAGCCGTTGTATTCAAGCTGAGTTCACACGATGCTGATTAGGCATATCACCACTATGTAAATCTCTCTGTATTTCGCAGTATACCAGTTCTTAAATCTGGTGTCTGTGGCGACATTCCTGCACTGGCTCACCAGAAGTAAAACCAGAGCCATGTAGAGAGAGAGTCACATCAACAGATGATTGTCACATGATTCACCTGTACTTCGGATAGTTCTCTTTACTTGGCTCTGGTTTAAGGGGGAGCGACGGAGTAGGTTGCAGCAACTGGGAGCAAGACAGAAAAATCTAAAAAGACAAGATTTTGATGATCCAGATAAAATTACTCTACCTAAATAATGGGTTATTGTCTTCAAATTGTGGAAATGCCTTGTAGCCATACATCATGACCACGCATCAATTATTTTATGCACTCCAGCTTTAATTGACAAATATGTCACTGCATTTTCCTTTTTAGAGACAAAAATAATAATAATAATTCATTTTTCACATTTCTTTAAAAAGAAAAACATTTTCTCTATCTCAACCTCTAGAATAAAATATACTTGTGTTAAACTCTGATTCAGTAAAATTGTTGCTTTCACTGACCTACATGAACAGTGGCAGTTCAGTGGCAAGTACAGCAGTCATGCCGATCAAACGCTGTATCACTATTAGGTGCCAAAAAGAGCAAAAAGTAGAAATAAAAAGGGGCTGGAAAGTTATAGAGGGAGGTTAGGGAGGCATAAAGACAGAGATAAAATGGGAACAAATTAGACTGTCTGCAAAACATTAGCCATTATAGACTTCCAAGCAGCTTTCGGTAAACTAATTCACTGCAGGCAGACACTGGAATTAGAGGAGGGAGATTGTAAAGATGGAATGCAGAGAGAAAATATCACTAAGGTTTGGAAAATGACTTTTAGAGTTAGACATTTACAAGAGCACACTTTGTGGAGAGCAGAAAAAATCTGAGGAACAAATTAAAAGTGTTCCAAGTTACACAATAAACGAATTCAGATGCCTACCACATGTTAATTTATATAATAAATAAGACACATGTCAAGTTAGATATGATTATGAGCAGGATATTGGCATTCTGTACTGACAGATTTCACTGTATCTGGGTCAGTGGAGTCCTCTCATAGTGGCTCATTTCATCTGCTGCCTCTCCCCTGGGTTCTGCTCTTTCCACATGCATGCATATTTTAATATTTAGATAGACATTTTATCACATTTGTGGGTGTTGCGATTCTTACAACCTTGCAGGAAAGGGACAATGATAAATTATTTTTATCTGCATTTGATAAGTAGTGGTGTCTTCTGCTGTTACTGTTTTCTCTTAGAGGCCCCAACAAACAGATTGGGAAAATAGCCAGTTATGTTTACTGGTGTGAGCCTTCGAAGAGCATGGTGGTAGGAAGGAAAGGTTGTGATTCTCTCCTGTGCTAGCAGTCCCTGGATGCCAATTCAGGTGTTAATACAGGACTAACCGCTGCTGCCAGAGTTCTAACTAAGACCAAGAAAAGAGAACACATCACCCCTGTTCTCAGATCTCTGCACTGGCTTCCAGTGGCCCAAAGAATAGACTTTAAAATACTACTATTGGTTTACAAAACACTACATAGTTTTGGCCCAAAATACATTTTAGATCTACTTCAGTGTTATAAACCTATCAGGCCTTTAAGATCATCTGGATGTGGCCTTCTCTCTGTTCCTCGTGTTATAACTAAACAGGGGGAAGCAGCGTTTAGTTTCTATGCCCCAGTTATGTGGAATAAACTCCCAGAAAGCCTCAGGTCTGCCACATCAGTAAACTCCTTTAAATCAGGGCTGAAAACATTAC
>JAVQJL010005026.1:0-14982 GCA_036024295.1 Nannoperca obscura
ACAAGTCTGATGAGACATCTTGTTGTTTTCAATCATGGTTCTATGCACTTGATGTAAAGCTCTTATTTTGGAAGTCGCTTTGGATAAAAGCGTCTGCTAAATGCCTACATGTAATGTAAATGTATTTTGGTCCAATTCTACACATTCCAACCTGCGCTGCCTATAGGAAAGGAATGTTATGGCAGCCTCAATCTATACCTACAGATGTGAAAACTTGTTCACAACAGACAATTAAATCATTGCCAGAGTTGTAAATCCCATCTCATATCGTCTGTGAAGTGTGTTGCTGCTGATAAGCCTTCTAACTCATGGATCTGTTACTGGACCTCCTGGATCATATTTGAACATATCACTAGTTCCTGAAAAATCAGCAATTTTAAGCTGCTGCTTTATTTTACTTTTCTTGCTAACAGGTGGCACAGTTCGGACTGCCACCGCAGGATCTGAAACTACCGATGCCTCGGCTCTGCCACAGGATGATACCGGCTGGGTCTGGTTTTCCGGCGCTTTTTTTATCAGTGAGATTGACGAGTGTGTCCTTTTTGTTTTCTCACGTAGGTGGTGGGTTTCGACGGCTCCACCACAGTGGAAGAGTTCCTGAACACGCTGAACCAGAGGATCGGAGTGAGGAAGCCTCAGCTCTCTGGGTTCGCCCTCTTCACTGATGATCCTTCAGGCAAGGACCTGGAGCACTGCCTGCAGCCGTCTGCCAAGGTAAAAATGTGGGTCACTGAACGTAAGTGCATGGAACAAACCCTCCACACACCACTGAGGATTTTGTGGTGCATTTATTCAAATTTGTCTCATGTTATGTAATTGTTAAAGGGTCAGTAGTGGTTAGTGAAAGACCACTTTGACAAATTAAGGCTGACAAAACGTTTGTGTGACTTTTTGATTTTTAAATGGTCATATTTCAGCACACCATAGCCTTCCTCTGTAATTTAATTCAAGTCAGTTATGATAAAAGTGGTGCCTCCACTTCATTTTAGTTACTGAAACTGTTCCATTATGTTAAACCAGCCCACCAAAGAATGAATGAATACACTACAATTATATCTCTGTCTGGCTCATACAGTACATTTTTGAACAGATCAATGTCTTTCTCTCTAGCTATAGCTACTAGCCTTCTGCTGACAGAACCAGAAATAAAGTAAAAGACTTCCACGTCTGACTGGAAACTGACTCGTATCCCTTTTGCCAGATCTGTGATGTAATTTCCAAGTGGGAGCAGACCCTAAAGGAGCTGCATCCTGGTAAAAATGAGGGGACAAAGATTGTTCGTCTAACATACAAGAGCAGGTAAGATTTCTGTTGAGGCATCTGGGTCTGACTCGCACACACACTGTACGTCAGCACCTTTCATCATGTGGTCACAAACATTTGTCGAAAGACAAAAGGCACAAATCAAAGAGCACACAATCAAAGCTGGCGATAAGTGTTGGTGTTCGATTTCCTGCGTCTTGGAAGTGAAGTCAAGTGTGTTTCCTTTCAGCCTCTATTAGGGAAACACGTTTCATGGCAGCTCTTTATTTGTGCACGTGCAGGTTGTGTTTCAGGTCTCAGGTGAAAGGAGAGACAGAGCGAGAGCGCCTCCTGCTGGCCTACCAGGTGAATGATGAAGTTCAGCAGGGCCACTTCCCTGTGAACAAAGAGCTGGCTCTTGAAGTGGCGGCCCTGATGGCACAGGTCTGTACACATTATGTCAACATGCATTATACATTACAAGCACATTTCTTTGGAGTGAAAAGACAAAAGTAGCACTTTGATTGATTTAAACCTTGGATTGTCATTTACAATAGTGCAGATTATTCCGTATGTATGTGTTTTAAAACAACCTTTCTCTCTCCAACCTGCTCTTCTTTTGTTTTTCTTATTCCAGGTTGAACACGGTGATCTGGAGAGACCAGCCGCCTCGTCTCCTACCGGCTCTCCTCAGCCTAAATCTCAGCTGATTCTCACCCAGGCCTTAGAGCGCTTCTATCCCAACCGCTACAAGCAGGACTGCAGCTCAGAGCAGCTCAGGTAAACCAACACATCACTCCACTTTTTTTATTTTTTATCTAGAACCTGAGAACCAAATATCCTCTTGCAACACAAACCGAGTCTGACAAACACAGTGGTGGCATCGATTCATCTACGTCCAGCAGATCAGACCCAAACACTGCAGCAAGTTCCCGTCGTGAATTAGCTACAGATGAAATTTAAACGTTTCCTCTTTCAGGGCTCTTACTGAACGTCTTGCCACTAAGTGGTCTATGCTACGTGGGTGCAGTGCATCCGAGTGTGTGAGAATATACCTGACTGTGGCTCGGAAATGGCCCCTGTTTGGAGCCAAACTCTTCAGTGCCAAGGTAAGAAAGAAAAGTCCACTTCTCTGTTTGTTTTGTTTCTGTTGATTTCAGTCTTATTGAAGCCTAACACAGCCATCCATCAAGCTTTCAAACACAGGTTGGACCAGTTTGAGATGCTAAAGAAGACTCAGCGAGGAAGCTGTAATGTTCACTGGGATGGCTTCCACCTGTAACATGACCTGTGTCTGATTACCCTGTCTACAGCCTGTCCCACCCTCTCCCGTTGAGCAGAGCCAGGTGTGGCTGGCAGTCAATGAAGATGGATTGTGTGTGCTGGACTATACAATGGTGAGCTTCAATCTGTGCAGAGCAAACGCCTACATCAACCCTATCTCTGTCCTGCGTTGTTACATAAAACCAGCAGTGGAAGAAGTATTCAGATCATTAACTTAAGCAGAAATACCACACTGTGAAAATACTTCATTAAATGTAAAAGTCCTGCATTCAAAACCTTCACTTAAGTAAAAGTAGTAAAGTATTATCAGCTAAATGTTACTAAAAGTAAAAATACTAATTATGCAGAATAATTTTACTTTTATATGTGTGTGTTGCATTTTTACCAAAAGGGGGATTTTAAAGAATTTATTTAATTTAAGTAGGAGAATTTTCTCAACCCAAAGAAATTCAAATTCAAAGTCACCAAATTTTTAGATAAATTGAATTGAAAAATTGTAATCTGTAAAGACTATAGCTGTCAGACAAATGTAGTGTAGTAGTACTCCTCGCATAAAATGTAAATACTTAGGTAAAGCACCAGTACCTTGAATGTGTATTTAAGTATAGTACTTGAGTAAATGTATTTAGTTACACTCCGTCACTGCATAAAACGTGGAAAAAGAGAACGACGTTTTGCAAGATTTAGTTATAACATCAAAATATGAAAATAATCTTCTCAGATTCTGAGATTAGCCTTAGTTTATACCTCAAACAAATGAGAATCACTTTTACATCTACACCATTCAGTTGGCCGGGCCACTGGTCTGGAATGATTTTACTGGTGTTTGAAACACCAGAAATTCACGGAAATATAAAATGGCCAGCCTCCGATTTGACATTCGTGACCCTGACAGGCAGCGATTCCGACACGTAAACGATGTTAGCCTGAGCTCTGTAATTTTCAGCAGGCCATGTTTATCCATTTCATTCTTGGTCTGGCAGGCAGCGTTGCTCGTGTGCTTCCAGAAAGTCAGAGAGAAAAACAAAGTGAAAATCAATAGAAGTCCCCGGAAATTATGTCACGCGTCTTCACACTCAATTTGCCCCTCAAAAAAACTGAAACCAAAATGATTTGCCAAATGGATTCCAATGCTCTATTTTGGGATCAGCAATAAAATCTGAACGTGCTCCCAGTTTACATCCGTTTCACTGCACATTTCACATTGGCAATGCTTTTATATTTCAGCACACGCTGGTCACGTACTCCTACCAGTCTGTGATTACCTTTGGTGGTTGCCGTGACGATTTCATGGTGGTCACGAGCCAGCAGAGGGAGCCCGGAGTCGGGAAGAAGAGTGCAGAGAAGCTGGTCTTTGCAATGGGTAAACCAAAGGCAAGTGTCATGAGTGCATCTGCACAAATGTTCAGTCTGATTGATTGTCATGATGTGAGGTTGTCATTTGTCATTTTGTTAGATGAGTTCCAACCAGGGATACTTGTACCTGGTAGTTTTGCAGTTACTAGGGGGTTTAATAATAGATTATTATTACATGGAAATATTGTGGAGTAGCTCTACTCATATGAAAAAAATTGAAATTGTGATCTGATTAGAAAACATATAACATACTGAGTCAGCTGTAAGCTGAACACAACGTGTTGTGATTCAGTGTGTGACAAATAGTTAGTAAGGGAGCAGAGAAGTCTAAACAGTTATGTTAGCTTAAAGTAATGGACAAATAGTTAGCTAAAATATTACTAAATGGAGACTTTGCTATGAGTAGTAGATAGAAAGTTGAAGTTGTTAACACTGCCTAAAAGTAATAGTAGCATTAAATGGTAAAATAGGTAGATTAAGTGGATAAACAGTTGAAATAGTAGGGTTGAAGTTAGCTAAAAGTGCTGGACTGGGTGGTGAGTTAAGATAGTTAGCTCAAACTAATGAATAAATGGTTGAAATGGCTAACAGTGAGCGATAAACAGTTGAATTAGTTAGCTAAAAGTAATAAGTAAATGGTGAAGATAGCTAAAAGTGGCAGATAAAGTGTTGAAATGTGTAGCTAAATGTGACAGATTTTATAATTAGCTAAAACCTATGAATAAATTGATTTAGATAACCTAATGAATACAGTTGAAATAATTAGCTAAAATGAATGGATAGATGACAAACTTGACCAAACCAACCTCAACATTGACAGTTTAATTGTATGAAAGTATATTGTAACAATATCCACTTTGTATAGTTAATAATGTCAAATAACATCTAAATGAGCACATTTGGAACATGATAGGTGGTGTTGATGGAGGGCAGTTGAGTTCACCTGATAGGGCTGTGGGAGTACATCTTATTGAAAAGGTCGGGAACCACTGATGTATACGATCAGCAGCTGAAGCGGAAAGGAATTGTGGGTAGATGGAGTGAGTGATGAGTGTTGAAGTACTGTATAGTACTGTTACATACGCTCACAACGGAGAGCTAATGGAGAAAGCAGGTTGTTTCTCAGATTTTATGTGCAGAATCTCAATGGAGCTTTAACACAGAGTCGTATTACTACTGTGTGTGTGTGTGTGTGTGTGTGTGTGTGAAGCTAATGTGAGCCACTTCATTCTTGATTGCAGATCAGTTGGGTGTCTCAGGTTTTCATGTCTTCCATTAGCCACTCTGGTCCTCCAGCTCCCCAGAATCAAATGAAACCCAATCATATCATCATGTTCGAGCCATTAATCCCGCTCTGATCCGACCTGTTCTTGCCCTTGTCTCAGATCCTGGAGCTGACTCTGCTCATGGCCAGCTACATGAACCACTGGAACCCCAGCCTCCCGTCTGCCTCACACCAGCCCCCCGGCCACTGGGACGTAGACAGCAGGCACTTCCCCGCTATGAACTACACCACCAAGGGCCCCACACTCCTGTGAATTGTGCAAGCAACATGAACAACAAAGACTGTTTAACTAGGAGGCTTGATGACAACAGTTACCTTTAGTCTGCATTGGGTTGCATGTCCGGGTTTTACTTTTACAGAACGGTTAGGAAATTCTATTTTTTTTTAATGAAAGATTTAGATTTAGAAATGTCAGGATCGGTCTTGTTAGAGTATTTATTTCCACAAAAAGAGTGTTTCAACTCTGCTTTTTTTAGATGTATGGTCATGTTTTAATTCCTTGTTAAAATTGGACATTGGGAATATGTTTGAAATACGGTAGTAGTCTAAAAAACTTTTATACCGCTCCTCACATTTCCACCTGCAGTATGATCCTTTGAGCCGCTGCTCAGATTCTTTCCTTTCTTCTGACATTCGTGGGTTTCCAGTCTTTCAGACCTCAGACTCTTTTATTCCAAAAAAACAAAGCTGAGAGCTGGTTTGACTGGAACATCTCGTTCTTTACAATGAAACATAGTTTAAATTCATATATGGAGTTACTGTGCAATTAGAAAGGGAGTGTTAAGGCATGGTGATACTTCAGTTTCAGTACTAAATTTGATATAATCAACATCTAGTATTACTTAAATGTACAGCTCCAATGAACAATTATTTTTATCAATTAATTGATTAATTGCTTGGTCCATAAAATGTCAGAAAATAGAAACAAATGTTTATCTCAGGCTTCCATAGCTCATGTTGACATATTGTCTTTCTCCATTCCACAACCCAAAGATATTAAGTTTAATATCATAGAAAATGTAATAAAAGGAGCAAATATTCACATTTGAGCTGCTGAAACCACTAAATTCTTTACATTTTTTTGCTGAAAATGTACTTAAATCCAATTAAGAAGAAATGATGGTAACATTTAGGGAACGTTTTGTAATCCTTTTCTATTATCTTTTACGGAAACGTTGATATTTAGCTGGCTTATCTAGCATAACGCAGGGCAAATAAAAGAAGTATGTGAACTGTTTGGCCCTGGTCTGAGATTAATGTAATGTTACTGAGGTACTCAATCAATCAATGGGATATGAAAAGGTATATAACTGACATTTTTGCAGTGCAGCGTGATCATATGTTCCTTTTTCTGATGGTCCTCTAATGACCATCACCTTCGAGACATACAGCACATTCATAGTCATGTTTTAATCAAGAAAAACTAAAGAGCTGCCACAGTATGTTAATGACTTAAACTGTTTTGGATCAAACCACTGTCCTGCTCGTGTCCATGTTAGTTATTTATTTTACTTCTTCCATTTTTTTGGCTTTCGCTTTAAAGGTAAAGTTTTCCACAACTGTCACATTCATATTGGTAAATGTACGGTTTCCTTTGTGTAGCAGAGTAATTTAAGAGCAGAGTATGTTTGGTTACTGAATCTGTGCTTGAATGTGTTACAGATGTTTGAAAGATGGTGTCTTTATGTTGCCTGTATGTGCGTGATGATAAAATAAACAGAACTGTCTTGCATCAGATTTTCTTTTTCTTTTGTACTCTACTTTTCCTCATATCTGAATTGAATCAATTATTACAATGGTGGAAAGTAACTGAGTACATACGTTTTTGCAGACAAAACAAACAATTTGTGAGATAAAACCAAACATCAGAGCTAGCGTCACCTCAAACTGTATCAGCATTACAATGCTACTTTATAATTTAAACTCAATATCATGAAATGTATCGGCGTTTTTTCCCAATAATACGCTCAGTTTAACAAGCTGTGTTCCACTGTTGTGCATTACATGAGACAAAGCCATCCACACGTGTAAGTTAACTCAGAATCATTGTTAACTAAATGATAATAAAAGAAATATCTACCACTCTGAAAGGGGCTTTCATTATGAGTTTTCTTAATACTTTAAGTACATTTTGCTGATAATACTTGGGTACTTTTACTGAGTTAAAGTAGGGGTAAAGGATCTAAATACTTATATGTATGTATATGTATGTATGTATTTAGCGGGTATAATTCTCATTTTATTATGTTTCTTCATTTGTTTTGGGTAAGCATGCTTCAGAGAGATTTTAAAGTGTAGCCACATTTTTATAGTACTTCCAAAACTTGAAAATCTCTAAATCATGTCATCTGTCATTTTCTGGCCTGAAAACACCTTTCAATGGCTTTTCTTACAAAACATGTTTTGCCAGTAAGAATAATCTTTTCAGGAAACAGCGTTCATGTAACAGTTGGAAAAATGATTTTAGTCAACGCTCCTCTTGGAAAACAAGAACACAGTTTCTACACAGTGTTACTAAAAAACCTTCTTCTCTCATTCAACACATCCATTAACTATATACTTACCCTCTGTACTGGTTGTACGCAGCCTGCCCAGTCTACGTTTTTGACTGGAGTCGACGTTGTAGGGGTTTGAAGCTGTTTGGCTTTTTCTTATCCAAGGGGGTCAAAGTGGTAATGGCATTTTCCTGCCAAATACATGCTGTAAATCACGCATTTTTATAGCTTGTCCGAGGCTCTTGTTGTTCCATAGCTGCTCTTACACAGAATGAAAATGCTCATTATAGGGCTCACTGCTGAATATCTGCGTGCTTTCGCTGCTCATCAAATAAGAAAATACCTCCTGTAATTTTTCCATGGTGAAAAATCAGGTGTGAAAAATACCCATTACAATTTGATATGCTGTAACTGTTTGATCTTGAACTACCGTTAACTAAAGATATTCAGTTTAATATCATAGAAAACACAGAAAAGTATGATTATCAATAACACACTACATTTAATCTCCACATTCACATTTTTACAAAAAGTTCTAGTTCACTATTATTGTTATATAGTGTTGTGTGAATATATTTTCACAGTATAGGGCCTCCTGCACATTGTGTCTGTGTGTGTGTATAAAAAGAGCATTGAAATGTTTTATTGTAGGTGAAGTGCCCATTTAAGCATCCTGTATTTCAGCTACCTCTTCACTGCTGTCCACTGTAATCAAGTGGAAAAACCTACTGAAGCGTCACATTTATATAACAAGTTTGTGATGCCACGCGTCAAAGTACTACACAATGTTTTAGGACGAGACTTAGAATTAAACTTGTTGAGCCGTGCCACTAAACCTGAGACTGACATTTTACACCTTTCTGATCCAACACAACATTTGACCGTGAATGAGCGTGAAAGACGACTGTGGCTGTATGTGGTTTGTGTAAAAGGGCCTCATACACGTCTGAAACATGCAAATTCATTACTCAGATGCTTTTAATTGCTCTATATAATCTGCTATCAAATCCACATTGTCTATCCACATCTATTGCATGTTGATGCTAGTTGTGGCTTTCAGTCATTCAGCCAGGCTACAGTATTTTCTTAAAGGGTATCAGATTTAATCAGAATTACTTCCTGTAGGCTTGAAATGTGTCTGTGGAAGGACTGCAGCCAATGAATGGCAGTGACCAGTGTAAATAAAAGTAATATCAAAATGTCATGAGGCATAAACGACTATAACAAACTGACCACATGAAGCCTAAACAATTAAAACCATTGGCTCATGGACAGAATATTAAATAATAATAATAATAATCTGACAATATTTGCTAGTTTAAGCTTCTCAAAATGTGCTTGTAAACTACCCGTCTCATTTTTCCCCACTACATTTTCTGGGCTAAACAATAAACCGATTCATCGAAACATTAAGCGACACTGAAAACAATCCTTAACTGAGACATTTCATTTCAAAGTACAGTTCACATAACAAAGACTAAACTGCTGAGTTAGATTTCTAGAGGAGCAACATTGTGAAATTAAACACTTCACTTGATGAAACAGAAAGCTTAAATAACTGGGACCTGCTGAAACACATAATTAATCCCAGTGTTCCTCTGTTGGGTCTGCTAAACTGTACAGGGCCTAAAATGTAAATATAACACTAATGTATAATGTGCATAGCAAGCATCACTGTAGACACTGTCAAAGTTAAATTATACAACGAAAATAATAACAATACAATTACCTTTGGGCTCATTATGTGATCGTTTGCCTTATATTGATCACTGATAAGGGGTCAGGGTTTATCACTTGTTTCATTTACATTCTTCAAAAACTTGGCTGTGAGGCAATGGGAGGGTAAATGTGAACCAGCGGGTTGGTGCTGGTAATTGATTCCATGCTAGCCTAGCCTAGCCTAGCCTAGCCTAGCCCGGGAAGACAACACCGTGAGCTGCCGCTGCTGCAGGAACACACTCACCGAACCTGCGGGACAAGATACAACCTCACTACACAGCAGGGGACGCACAGGTAGGTCGGGGTGTTCACCGACGCTTTGTGACACGATACACGAATTCACCCTCGGTGGTGGAGTATAGACAACTACGGTAACGGGGTTTTTGACCCCCTCATATGTTTGCTTTGGTAGGAAAACCTGCAACACTAACCATGACAGCCAGACAGCCGCAGAGCATATTCCGGGAAGCTTCTCATCAGATTATTGCCGGCGGATCCGCCGGTAAGTCCAACTTTTCATGTATTTATTTAACTGTTTGAAACGACTGATGACTGATTGTAAGGATTACGCAATAGTTTTGAGGAGCGTGCGCGCGCGCTGCTACATGCACGTAGCATCGCTCAAATGCAGCGGCGAAAAGCGAAAGCTGCACACAAACGTGTCGGTGCCGCTCACGCGTTGCTAACCGACCGCCGATTTAACGTCTCTTCAACGGAAGGCGTGTGGGTCCCCAAGCCAAAGATTACGCCCGTGTTACCAAGACTGTTCTCATCCTTTTTCACATGCTGGATCCTCCTGTGTGTACACGGAAGTGCTCTCCGGGTCAGGGGATTTTGCGCATGCGTACAGATGACTACATCTAGAGTTTTCTTGCATAAGCAGAAATGTCACCCAGTGACTGGAGTTCTTTGTTTGTTTGTTAGTTTTTTTCAATCGTATGTGTATTTATGCAAGAAAAGGATGTTAATGATTGATTCAATAAGTGGAAAAATGTTGAAAACATAACTCAAATTTTCTCAGCGTCTTAGCAGGTGGAAAAAAGCAAGGTGACTTAAAAAAATGTACTCCATTAGAATCAAAACCAGCTCTGTTGGCCAAGTATGTGTACACATACAAGGAACTTCACTCCAGTTTTTTATTGATCTCAGTGTTACAGACTGACTAAAGGCTGATAGAAATAGACTTACAGGTAAAAACAAGGACAACAAAGCTGAACAAAGAGACGTAAACAACATAAACATTTAATTATTATGTATACATACATATATAGGTGACATTTTAAATTAATGTAAGTAATAACTATAACTATATTTGATTTTTGGTTTGTTTTGAGTTTAATCTAAAGTCACGGAAGTCACCGCTCCTGTTGTCGGGTTAATTGGGTTTTTTTGTTTTGCTACTTTGCCGCCTGACATCGTTTTCCTGCTCATAATTCGCCTTAAAGGTTGTATTTCTCCTCTGGAGTTTTTGTTTTCAGTATTCTTTCCCTAATGAATTATATCTAAGAGTGAGTGACTGACACGTTGAAAGAGAACGTTGTAGGCTGGAGAAGAGAGATAAGGCGCGGTGTCTAACCAGGAAGTGAGCAGAAGTCAAACCTCTCGCTCCTTCACTCCACTGAACTCTTTTAACCTTCACAGAAACTCATCCTTTTCCTTTCACATTGTCCGTAGTGACTGAATATTACACAACCCCGCTGACACGTTGCCAACTCCTGTTTTGAAAGTATAGACAGCCAGAGAGGCAACAGCTGGTGGAGGTGAAAATCCAGATAGCTTACTCTTGTTCAGAGATACGGTGAAGAAGGAAACCCAGCTGAAGTCGTCAGCCTGCACTTAGGATAATTTACCAAGTAGGGTCCCTTTCCAAATGAGACGCGTGGAGGTCACCTGAATGGATGCCTTACTTGAAATACAACAGATTTTGAAGTTTTGGTTGTAGTGCCAGAGATTAAGACGCACACATACAGCATGTACAGTATTTATATCTTTAATGTTGCCCATTTTATTCACTGCTACACCCTGCGAAGCACCAACATGAATACACCTCATGCTACTTATAATTATGAGGTAGTTGATCCAAAAAAATCAATCAGTGGGTGAAGTAGGAGTGGACTTAATTGTTATTTGGGAAGATTAGCAAATTATCTCACTGTTGAATTATTCCAGCCTGCCTTGTGAGTCCCGGATTAAGAAACATGTTGTCGACTGTATGAAACGACGGTGATTTTTTTTGGTGTCAAACTTTTACGTCATGCACGCTATGTGCAAAACCAAAGTCAAGGCCGGCAGTTCATCTTTTTACATTCCTCAAATCTTTTGAGCATGGTTAAAAAAATAAGTAGTTACACCAGCAGGTCATTAGAAGGAGTGTATGTCTAAAAATATAGTTTTTCATTTTGCCTGTATTGTAGGATTAGGGACAGCTAGCCAGCAAATAAATCTTTGGACACTTTAAACACTTTGGGCACTTGCAGTATCCAGGTTCTACATATTTAAGAATGTAAACAGATTTAATCTTAATAAAGATTTAAACAGCTACTGGGATAATGTAGTCTGGGTCCTGCATTGCTCTGCATGTGCAGCTCAGTGACCAGCAGTTCAGGATTGTGGTTGTGTGTATATCTGTGGAATGAATGGCATTACTTTACGTGATATTTTATTTGTAAAAGTCCCTTACTGCTTTTGTGACAATCGTGTTATCACTATTATATCTTAAGTGATCCTTAACATGAATTTTATATCTTTTTATATTAAGTCAAATATTTAATTTAGTTCTTATTTCATACACTGAATTGTCCGATACCTCATACATGGTTCTGCTCGTCACTCGTCCCGTCGACTAGCTGCTGTGAGTGCTTTGTTGTGCCAGTTTTGCAGTCAAGTGAAGAAAATATACGACTTGAAAATATAATGTTGCTTTAATCTGACCCATTTGTGAACAACAAGTAACAACAAAAAGTCATCAAACAAGTGAGGCTGTGGTGGATTGTCATGAATGAGGGTAGGCTGTCTCATTATGATGTCAGGTTTTTATTTTTTTGTCCAACCTAACCGGCCGGCAGCTGCAAACAATAAGGACCACAAAACTCCTTCCTCGTGTTTTAATCCCTATGTGTTGTTACTGTGCTCACTCACCCAGCTGATCAACACTGAAGGCCGTTTATAATGTAACCTTTCTGTCCACACAGTGTCCAGAGTTCTTAGAAAAGTTTTTTTGTTTGTTGCAGAAATCACTTTTGCGATGCCGATCATACACACTGTTTAATATTTTCTTCATTATAGGAGTATTTTTTGTTAATATAGTTTAATTTGACATATTTAGATTTCACTATAGAAACATTTAAATTGATTTAAAGCATTTTTTTTTTCACCGTCACACATACTCAAATATTTAAGATATCTCTTTCCCAACTCTGTTTGTGGCCCAACACCATGTTATCTTCCCTCCAACCACCAACGGACTTTCACTCGTGGACTTTGCTACGAGTGAATCCCAAAACATTAACTCTGTTTTGCTTAATCTACCTTTGGACCACATTTCTTTTGGCTCTCTGCTCTCTTGTATCTATTGTGAACGTGTGACTGTTATTGTTTTCTCTCTCTTTGTGTTGAACATTATGAAAGAGGAAATATATGGATTTGTTTTCCCGGAAAGTACAATAACACATTTTTGACTAAAGCATAGAAATAGAGCCTGTGCTCAGGAAAATGAACATGTAAGGGGTTAAAGGGGTGTCTGGTCCGGTCATTGTCGCAGCAGTTCCTCTTGTTACTGATAGAGGTTGGTAGCTATTGCTTCAAGTTCCCTCCTAAACAAAACTTCTGATGATCAACTTATAAACCACATTAAAGTCAGTAGAAATGTGTTTGACACTCATCCCTCTTACACACAACGATAAAGTTACAGACGAAATCTTTTTCACTGCTCCGAACTAATCATACAGTGTCAAAGGTTTCTCTAAACTGCTTCAGCGGTATGTTCCCGGTCCTTCTGGGTTCCAAAAGTCCAACATTTACCTCATTTTCTCCAATACTGTGCTCAGATACAAAGGTTTACTTAAGAAAGAACAACCGGTGTTTCCCAACTGTAGTTCTTGAAAAAAAACGCCAGACTCTTTTTTTTGCATTTACATTTAGTAGTTTGTGAGCTCTGCAAAGATGGCTGCGTTATCATCAAGTGTATACAGTGAGGACCCCAGATGCTAATGGCTGCTGGGGTCTGTGTGTGTTGATCGTATGAACTACAGTTGACTTGCAAGTTAGATAAGGACTCTTAAATTGGCAACGAACGGCTCTTTTCACGCGGCCGTGCGTCAGGGTGGGACCCGCAGGTGATGTTTCTGGGGAGAAACGAGGTGTGTGCTCTGTCCCTCCCTGTTTACACTTCACGAGCCCCCTGGGTCTGACAACCGGCTGTCCTGGACCTCCATCTAGAGGCCGAGGGGCTCTCGTCTGTCCTCACCGAGAGCGACGGGACGGGGGTCTGGACCCTGAGCAGAATGACCGCAGTGTGTTTCTCCTCAGCTTCGCCCCACAGGTTTTCTTTATCCCGTTCTGCTGTTAACGAGGACGGAGCCTGGCCGGGGCTAATTTATGTGCGAGCCGAGTGTAGAGCCTACATATATTTGGGTGAGGGCTCTGTGGTGACTGCCTTCTGACATTTTCCAGAGCTGAAACTGCTGACAATTGATTATTTTTTTCATTAGGACAAAAAGAACAAGATGTGCCGCATGAATTAGCATTCTAATTTCCAATGTTTGCTCTTTTTTTTATTAGATTGGAAATTTTCTTATTGGTTTAGCTCTTTGGGCCTTGTACATGTATTAAAATAAGACAATATGAGAAGTTTAGAGACAAAATGTTTATCTCCTGACACCTGCGATGTTTCATTTTAAGAGATCACAAGAAAAAAGGTTGTGAAAAATGTCTATACATTTTCTTTTTGTTTTCTTTGGCATTTTATAACAGTCGATTCATTGGCCGATTAGATGGTAATGAACATATTGTTAGTGGCAGCCCCGTTATCTTTGTTGAGATTATATTATAATAAATCTAAATTCCGCAGCTTCACGTTGCAGTGCAGACGTGTGCATCAGTAATGAGGCCATACCTGAACGTCCATTCTCGTTTTGTCCTCAAGGGGGCGGTAGTTGCACGCTGCATCTCGCCTCGCCGTAAAGGGACGCTGCAGCGTTTCAGTGGTTCGGTCTTTGGGATCCAGGGAGACAGGAGTGATGCATGGCTGCTCTGCAGAGCAGGCAGCTTATACGTCTATGAAACTCAGGTTCATTTGACTGAAGAAAAAAAAAAAAGTAAATTAAAAGATGGAAGCAGGGACATGTAATAATAATAATGTCAATATGATTGAACGCATAGCCTAGTGAACCAAATAGAAAATGGAAATCTATCTAGTTACATGCTCGTTGCTGCAATGTTTTCTCTAACTCCTTTGTTATTTCCTCGGTAGATGCTTTTTTTTTAAAACTCCATGAGTAAATCGATCCGTCTCCTGCAAATGGACTGTGACGACATGAGACAGACGCCCCGCGTGTGCTTACTGGGGGGGGGGGGGGGGGGGCCCGGCGGGCCGGCGCGCCG